>JAGFBR010000023.1:0-47467 GCA_019925795.1 Dendrobium chrysotoxum | reverse complement strand
GGGTAAGAAAATAACCATCATAAACAATCAAAACCGGGGGATCGTGAGATGTGGTGGAAATATGCCGATCACAAAGGATCAAAACTGGGAGATAGTGTGATGGGGTGGTAATATGCCCACCATAGAGGATCAAGACTGGATATCTTATAATGGGGTAGCAATTTACCATTTATAGAGGATCAAAATTGGGAGATTATGTGATGTGGTTGGAACATATCTATCACAGAGGATCCAAACTGGGAGATCAAATAATGGGGGATAAATATGCCCATCACAAAGAATCTAAACTTGTATATTATATGATGGGGTAGGAATATGCTCATCATAGAGTATCAAAACTGAGAGATCGTATGTTGATGTGGGAATATGCCCCTCACAGAGGATCAAAATTGGGAGATCGTATGATGGGGTAGGAATAGGCTTATCATAGAGGATCAAAACTGGGAGATCGTACGAGGGGGTGGGAATAAGCCCATCATAAAGGATCAAAATTGGGAGATCGTATGGTGCGGTAGGAATATACCCATCAAAGAGGATCAAAATTTGGAGATCATATAATTAGATGGGAATATGCTTATCATAGAGGATTAAAATACAAAGATCAAGTGATGGGGTAGGAATATCAACTTCATAGAGGATTAAGACAGGAAGATCATATGATAGGGTAAGAATATGGCCATCACAGAGGATCAAAATTAGGAGATCATATGATGGGGTAGGAATATACCCATCATAGAGGTTCAAAACTAGGAGATCATATGATGGGGTAGGAATATGCCCATCACAAAGGAATAAAATTGGGAGATCATATGATGGGGTAAGAATATGCATATCACAGAGGATCAAATATGGGAGATTGTATGATGGGGTAGGAATATATCCATCACATTAGATTTAAACTAGGAGATCATATGATGGGGTAGGAATAAGCCTATCATAAAGGATCGAATCTAGGAGATCGTATGATGGGGTAGGAATATGCCCATCAAAGAGGATCAAAACTTGGAGATCATATGATGTGGTAAGAATATGCCCATCATAGAAAATTGAAATTGGGAGATTGTGTTATGGGGTACGAATAGGCCCATCATATTATTTCGAAACTAGGAGATCATATGATGGGTAGAAATATGCCCATCAAAGAGGATTAAAACTAGGAGATCATATGATGGGGTAGAAATATGCCCATTATAAAGGATCCAAACTGGTAGATTACATGATGGGTAAGGAATAGGCCTATCATAGAGGATCAAAACTTGAAGATTATATCATGGGGTAGGAATATGCCTATCATGGAGGATTAAAATTGGGAGATCATATGATGACGTTAGAATATGCTTATTACAAAGGATCAAAACTGGGAGATTATATGATGGGGGTAGGAAAATTCCCATCAAAGATGATCAAAACTGGGAGATGGTATGATGGGGAAAGAATACAACCATCATAGATGATCGATACTAGGAGATCGTGTGATGGGTTGGAAATATGCCTATTACAGAGGATCAAAATTGGGATATAGTATGAAGCGGTGGAAATATGCCCACCATAGTAGATCGAGACTGGGAGATCTTATGATGGGGTAGGAATATGCCAATTATAGAGGATCGAAATTGGGAGAGTATATGATGGGGTAGGAACATGTCTATCATAGAGGATCAAACGTTGGAGATCAAATGATGGGGTATAAATTTGCCCATCATAAAGGTTTTAAAGTTGTATATCATATGATGGAGTAGGGATATGCCCATCAAAGAGTATCAAAACTAAGAGATCATATGATGATGTGGGAATATGCCACTCAGAGAGGATCAAAACTGGGAGATCATATCATATGGTAGGAATAAGCCTATCATAGAGAACCAAAATTGGGAGAACGTATGATGGGGTGGGAATAAGCCCATCATAAAGGATCAAAACTGGGAGATCGTATGATGGCGTTGGAATATAGCCATCATAGAGGATCAAAATTGGGAGATCATATGATTGGGTGGGATTATGCTTATCACAGAGGATTAAAACTTGGAGATTATGTGATGGGGTAGGAATATAGACATCACAGAGGGTCAAGACTGGAAGAGTGTGTGATAGGGTAAAAATATGGCCATCATAAAGGATCAAATTGGGAGATCGTATGATGGTGAAGGAATATACCCATCATAGAGGATCAAAATTGAGAGATTATTTGATTGGGTAGGAATATGCCTATCACAGAGATATAAAATTGGGAGATCTTTTGATGGGGTAAGAATACGCCCATTACAGTCGATCAAAATTGGGAGATTGTATGATGGGGTAAGAATAAGCCCATCACATTGGATCGAAACTAGGAGATCAGATGATGGGGGTAGGAATATGCCCATCACAAAGGATCGAATATGGGAGATCATGTGATGGCATAGGAATATGCCCATCAAAGAGAATCAAAACTTGGAGATTATATAATGTGGTAAGAATATGCCCATTACATAAGATCAAATTTGGGAGATTTATTATGGGGTAGGAATATGCCCATCACATTAGATCGAAGTTAGGAGATTATATAATGGGGTAGGAATATGTCCTATACATAGGATAAAAATTGGGAGATCGTATAATATAGTAGGAATATGCCCATCAAAGAGGATTAAAATTAGGAGATCGTATGATGTGGTTGGAATATGCCTATTACAAAGATTCCAAACTAGTAGATCATATAATGAGATAGGAATATGCCCATCGCAGGGGATCAAAATTGAGAGATCATATGATGGGGTAGGAATATGCCTATCATAGAGGATCAAAACTGGGAGATCATATAGTGAGATGGGAATATACCCATCATAGAGAATTGAAACTAGGAGATCATATGGTGGGGTAGGAATATTCTTATCATAGAGGATCAACATTGGGACATCGTATGATGGGGTAAGAATATGCCCATCAAAGAGCATAAAAACTAGCAAATCTATGATTGGGCCAAAATATACCCATCATAGAGGAGTGAAACTATGAGATCGTATGATGGGGTATGAATATGCCCATCACAGAGGATTAAAACTAGGAGATCATATGATGGGGTGGGAATATGCCCATCATAGAGGATCGAGACTTGGAGAACTTATGATGGGTTAGGAATGTGCCTATTACAGAGGATCAAAATTGGGATTTCTTATGAAGGGTTAGGAATATGTCCTTCATATAGGATAGAAACTGGGAGATCGTATGATGGTGTAGGAATATGCCCATCATAAATAAAGAAAAATGGGAGATGGTATAATTAGGAAGGAATATGCCAATTACGGAGGATCAAAATAAGGAGATTATATGTTATGATAGGAATATACCCATCACAGAGGAATAAAACTAGGAGATCAGTGGATGCGGTAGGAAATATGCATATCACAGAGGATCAAAACTAAGAGATCATATGATAGGGTAGGAATTTGCCCATCATAGAGGATCGAAATTGGGAGGTCATAAGATGGGGTGGGAATATGCCCATCAAAGAGAATTAAAACTAGATGATCATATCCAAATTGGTAGATTATATGATGGGGATGGAATAGGCCAATCACAAGGGATCAAAACTGTGAGATTTATAATGGAGTTTGATTATGCCTATCATGGTGGATTAAAATTTGGAGATCATATAATGAGGTAGGAATATGCTTGTCATAGAGGATCAAAATTGGGAGATCAAATAATGGGGTAGGAATATTCCCATCAAAGACGATCAAAACTGGGAGATCGTATAATGGGGTAAGAATATAACCATCACACATAATCAAAATTGGGAGATCGTGTAATGGGGTTGAAATATGCTCATCACAAAGGATTGAAACTAGGAGATAGTATGATGGGGTGGCAATATGCCCACCTTACAGGATGGGGACTCGGAGATCTTATGATGGTGTAGGAATATGCCCATGATAGAGGATCAAAATTTTGAGATTATATGATGGGGTGGGACCATATCTATCACAAAGGATCAAAATTGGGAGATCAAATGATGGGTTATGAATATGCTCATCACGAAGGATCCAAACTTGTATATCATGTGATTGGGTAGGAATATGCCCTTCACAGAGTATCAAAACTGAAAGATCATATGATGATTTGGGAATATGTCCCTCATAGAGGATCAAAATTAGGAGATTTGATGATGGGGTAAGAATAGGCCAATCATAGAGGATCAAAATTGGGAAATCATATTATGGGGTGGGAATAAGCCTATTATAAAGGATCAAAATTCGGAGATCATATTATGGGGTAGGAATATACCCATCATAGAGGATTAAAACTGGGAGATCATATAATTAGGTGGGAATATTCTTATCACAGAGGATCAAAACTTGGAGATTATGATATGGGGTAGGAATATCAACATCATAGAGGATCCAAACTAGAAGATCGTATGATAGGGAAAGAATATGGCCATCATAGAGGATCAAAATTGGGAGATCATATGATGGGGTAGGAATATACCCATCATAGAGGATCAAAACTGGGAGATCATATGATGGGGTAGGAATATGCCCATCATAGAGGAATAAAACTAGGAGATCATATGCTTGGGTAAGAAGATGCCCATTATAGAGGATCAAAACTGGGAGATTGTATGATGGGGTAGGAATATGCCCATCCCATTGGATCGAAACTAGGAGATCATATGATGGGGTAAACATGTGCCCAATAGAAAGGATTGAATCAGAGAGATCATATGATGGGGTAGGAATATGCTTATGAAATAGGATCAAAACTAGGAGATCATATGATGTGGTAAGAATATGCCCATCATAGAGGATCAAAATTGGGAGATTGTATTATGGGGTAAGAATATGCCCATTATGTTAGATTGAAACTAGGATATCATATGATGGGGTAGAATTATGCGCATTACATGGGATCAAAATTGGGGGAGCAAATGATAGGGTAAGAATATGCCCATCAAAGAGGATCCAATTTGGTAGATCCTATAATTGGATAGTAATATGCCCATCACAGAGGATCAAAATTGAGAGATCATATGATGGAGTAGGAATATGCCCACCATAGAGGATAAAAACTTGGAGATCTTATCATGGGGTGGGAATATACCCAACATATAGGATCAAAACTAGGAGATCATACGGTGGCATTGTAATATTCCTATCATAGAGGATCAAAATTGAGAGATCGTATGATGGGGTAAGAATATACCCATCACAGAGCATAAAAACTGGCAGGTCTATGATGGGATAGGAATATACCCTTCATGGAAGAGTGAAACTAGGAGATCGTATGATGGGGTAAGAATATGCCCATCACAGACAATTAAAACTAGGAGATCTACGATGGGGTGGGAATATTCGTATCATAGATAATTGAGACTTAAAGATCTTATGATGGGTCAGGAATATACCTATTATAGAGGATCAAAACTTGGAGATCTTGTGAAGCGGTAGGAATATGCCCTTCATTTAGGATCAAAATTGGGAGATCGTATGATGGTGTAGGAATATGCCCATGATAAAGGAAAAAAAATGGGAGATGGTATAAGGGGGAAGGAATATGTTGATAATAGAGGATTGAAATTAGGAGATTATATGATGAGGTAGAAATATGCCCTTCACAGAGCATGAAAATAAGGAGATCATATGATGGGGTAGGAATATGCTCATCATAGAGGATCAAAACTGGGAGATCATATGATAGGGTAGAAATATTCTCATTATAGAGGATAAAAACTAGGTGATTGTGTAATGGGGTAGGAATATACCCATCATAGAGGATCAAAATTGGGATATCATATGATGGGGTAGGAATACGCCCATCATAGAGGACCAAAATTGGGAGATTGTAAGATAGGGTCAGAATATGCCATTACTAAGGATCAAAACTGGGAGATCGTATAATAGGGTAGGAATATACCCATCATAGAGAACAAAAACTAGGAGATCATTTGATGGGGTAGGAATATGCCCTTCAAAAAGGAATAAAATTTGGAGATCATATGATGGGATAAGAATATACCCATTACAGAGGATCAAAACTGAGAGGTCATTTGATGGGGTAGGAATATGCCCATCTCATTGAATCAAAATTAGGAGATCATATGATGGGGTAGGAATATGCCTAATACAGAGGATCAATTCTTGGAGATCATACGATAAGGTAGGAATATGCCCATAAAAAAGGATTAAAACTAGGAGATCATATGATGTGGTAGGAATGTGCCCATTACAGAGGATCAAAATTCAGAGATTTTATTTTGGGGTAGGAATATGCCCATCACATTATATCAAAATAAGGAGATCATATGATGGGGTAGGAATATGCCCTTCACAGAGGATCAAAATTGGGAGATCGTATGATAGGGTAGGAATACGCCCATCAAAGAGGATCAAAACTTGGAGATCGTATGATGTGGTGGGAATATGCCTATTACAAAGGATCCAAACTGGTAGATCATATTATGGGATAGGAATATGCCCATCAAGAAGTATCAAAATTGAGAGGTCGTATGATGGGGTGGGAATATGCCCATCACACAGGATCAAAATTGGGAAACCATATGATGGGGTGGGAATATACACAGCATAAAGGATTAAAACTTAGAGATCATATGATGGGGAAGGAATATTTCTATCATAGAGGATCAAAACTGGGAGATCATATAATGGGTTAGGAATATGCCCATCACAGAGCTTAAAAGCTAGTAGATCTATGATGGAGTAGGAATATATCCATCACAGAGGAGTGAAACTAGGAGATCGTATGATAGGATAGGTATATGCCCATCACAGAGGATCAAAACTGGGAGATCGTATGATGGGGTGGGAATATGCCTATCATAGGGAATCGAGACTTGGAGATTTTATGATTGGTTAGGATTATGCCCATTATAAAGCATCAAAAGTGGGAGATCTTATGAAGGGGTAGGAATATGCCCTTCATAGAGGATTGAAACTATAAGATCATATAATGGGGTAGGAAGAGGCTTATCACAAAATATCAAAACTGGGAGATCATATGGTGGGGTAGGAAAAAGCTCATCATAGAGGATCAAAATTAGAATATTATTTGATGTGGCAGGAATATACCCATCACAAAGGATCGAAACTAGGAGATCTTATGATGGGGTGGGAATATTATTGCCCTCATTTTTGTATGAGGTCACTACGACCAATCCAAACCCTAGGATTTATCAAGATATTTGATCAATCCAAAGCAAATCCATATTTTAAATCAAAATTCAAGGTTCTAAAGCCTTTTCCAAAGAATTTTCAAACATTTCAAACCCATATCAAATGACCCCTGATTCATGATATATTGATTGCATATTGATTAGGCATATCACTAGGATCTACCCACCAAATTTGAGCTCAATCTAAGATCTCTAACATTAGAAACTGGATTGAAATCCAAAGTCTATAAAACATTTAAATATTTATGGCCTATGCCACTAGACCTGCTACCTAGTGGATTTTAGCCATGGAGCCTTCTGTAAACCCTCTGATTACATCCTAGCCCTTGATTATCATATGTTAAATATTAAACTACAATTTGGTGGACTCATTTTGACCCTTAGTTGACAAGGGGATAAAATAACCAAAATACCCATAGGGGTATGAACATTCATTTCGAATTAAATGGTCCTATCCTTTGATGGAACCACTTCCATTCAACTCCAAAATATTGAAACAAACTTGTTGGACCTAATCCCAACTGTTGGGTCAACCTGGTTGACCAAGTCAAATAGGGTTGACCAAAATGCCCTTTTAGGGTCCAAATAGTCATTTTTACTAAATTGAATTGTCTGAACCCTCGAACGACCTCCAACAGGCTTAGAATATCATTTAAAATTAGTTGAACCCTAATTTAGACTTTGGGTCAACCTGGTTGACCAAGTCAACCCAAGTTGACCAAAAAGTACATTAAGGGTTTAAATGGGTTTTTTTAGCCATTCAAACTATTCAACCAATTTAAATCAAATTATTTTCTTCAACCCATCAAATCTAGTCCATGTAGTGCCTCAACTATTTCTAAACCCACCAAGAATCATATCATAATAGGTTGACCAAGTCAACTTGCAAAAATTAGGTTAAACTTTCTGCCATACACATATATACATTCAAATCTTTTCAAATCATAAATCTTTAATTTTTAAACCACATTTAAATTAAGAAAATTAGCTCACAAAACTTCCCCCTATGCTACATAAGCTTGTTGACTAGTTTGACTAGTCAAAGTATTAAAAAATAGTCAAAGTCCATTCTTAGGTGGATTTGCCATCTTGAAAAGTCAAAGTATACTAATAACTCCATATTTATATGCATTTGGTGGCTGCAAGGGCTAGTTGGCAGCAGTTTGAAGCCTCTCTCACTCCAATCAAAGTTAAATAATCAGTTAGAGGAATGGAATAATCTCACACTTCACTGAAACCTTTGGCTCCACTCTCTATCATCCAAAACCTTTAATCCCAGCATTGTCTAGCTCATGTTAAGGATAACTTAGCTTCCCCATCTATAAATAATCCTTCTCCATCCATTGGAAAGGTTGTTGCTAGCTTAAGGACCCAAATTTGAGAAGAGAGAGAGAAGGAGAGAGAAAGGATAATTATGCAGCAGAATCTGATCCAAGCTTCAACAACTCTTAGAACCTTAAAGGAAGTTGTAGAGGATTCAAATACCTTTCCGACAAGAGCAAGAACACCAAAATCCATCCACAAGATTGTAAGATATCTCATCTTTTCTCTAAAATTTCAATTTGAAACTGCAGAAAATCTACAACACATGAAGTCTCTAAACTTCAGGTGTTGGAAGATTCGGTTTCCATAAACATGTGTTTCAAATTTCATCCAATTTGGATGAGTATTTTGAAAGTTAAGGGTAATTAAATAATTCAATTCATTTTGAACTGATTTCATGTCGGCTAACCACAGTCGTCTGATCGCGTTTTCAGTGCAATCGGACGACGTTGATCGTGCCATGCTGTCCAGAATAAACACGCGTCATCTCCTTGAGTTTTAAACACAAGTCGATCCGGACTGCAGGATGCCATGTGGCCACATCTAAGCCGTTGGTTCATCCTACGATCAATCGGATAGGCCAGAACACATCTGACGTGTTTAGGTGGCCGTCGAGGGTTTGACACATGGCCTGCCACATGGCAAAAGTCGGCTACGGCAGGGCAATCATTGCCACCACCATTTAATGATGGAAATGGATTTAAATATTCAATTTAAAGCCCATAAATTTCAAAAATTCATAAAAGTTCTAATTATTCAACAAATAAGGTGTTTTTGGTCTCGTTAGAAAGTAATTCTCATCTAGTATTTGTTAAAATTAAAATAAAAGTATGTTGATCACTATATAGTGAGTTATTTGGGTTTTTTTGAAACCTAAATTTTGTAATTTTCTTATAATCCAATGGTCAAATTGAGTCCAACTTTTGGTGAAATTTTCTTTAGCATGTTAGGCATTCTCTATATTTTTTATAGGTCCAGATGCTTAAACGATTGTTGTGATGTCAATTTTTAAGGTAATGGGTCCATTTTGGACACAAAACTTTGAAAATTCATAATTCTTTAAATTGATAGAATTATGTTATTTGATTGCAGTGGTATGCTTGCATATGTCCCAGGGTTTAATGACCAAAGTTTTAAACTCATTTGAACACTAGTGACACCTAGGGAAACTAATTAAGAAAAAGGTCTAATTTAAAGGAAATTTTACACAAAACCAATAGAGATAAAACTTTAGAACATTGAACTTAGTTACATTTTATACCTTAGGCTAAAATTTTCCCTGATTTGGAGGTCATTAGATCAAAAAATTAACTAAGTAAAAACTCAGCCTTTTTTAGGACCCAAAAAATTCAAAACAATTTAATAAATTAAAATTAAATCCAAAAATTACAAATAATATGTCTAACTAACTAAAATTTGATCCTCTATTTAGCAAAAAATAAAACACCCATCACTGGACTTATAATTTAACTTTAATTTAAGTTTTAGTGAAAATAAAAAATTAATTATATAAAATGATTAAAAAATTAAAAAACCCAAATAAATTCTAAACTGCTGAAAACACTAGTATGGGTCATCTCTAACCTTTAAGAGTGATTCATGCTTGAATCAAAATAACCAAAACCTCCATAATTAAGTAATTTAAAATATCTATTAATTAACAATACTTTGAAAAATCATAATTAGTTCAAATTATATCCAAGAATTTCAAATAACATTTTAAATTAGTTAAAATTCAATCCTTAATGAAAGAAAATAAAAATCATTTTAATTTGACTTCAATTTTGAGGATAGTTTAATTTTAAATAAAAATTAATATTTAATTAATTTAATTAATTAAAAATAATTAAAAATTCTATAAAATTCTTAGACACTTGAAAATTTCTCCTTAGGTCATTCTTGACATTTGGAGTTGTTTTCCAGGAGTTGGGAGTTCATTTGGAGCAAAATCATTAAAATGCCCTTAATTAAACAAATTAAATAATTCAAATAAATACCCAAACTTTGAAAAATCATAACTAATTGTAGAAAACTCCAAATCAAGCAAACTCAAAGGCATAGTACTCCTTGTAAGGTGTGATATTTATTACAAATATCAGATCATCAAAAATCACTTTAATAAAAAAGTTAACTTTTTGGTAAACTTTAGTTTAAATTTCAATTAAAATTTCAAAAATTCAGAACTTTCCAAAGAAAATTCTAAATCCGAAAAACTCAAAGTCTAATTTCTCATTGAAAGATCTAATATTTAACAAAAATATCAAAACTCCAGAAATCTCTTTCAACATACAAGTTTAATTTTGACCCCTTAATTAATACATTAAAAATAATCTAGAAAATTCCAAAATTTGACAATAAATTTTAAATTCTAGAAAATGTTAAGTCAATGTTAAAATTACTCAACAAACCCCTTAATACACAACAACCCCTCCAAAAATGAAGTTTTTTGGATGGACTACTCCGGGCTGTGGGGCTATGTGTCCTAAGGAGGATTTGTTCCTCGAGTCTGATGGCACAACGCCATGAATGGATTAATTTCAGTGTTAAAACTTAAAATTAATGGATTATTAATTATCCAATCAAACATAAAATCATTAATCTAATTATATCAACCAAGTTTTTAGGATGGACTACTTTGGGCTGCGGGGTTACGTGTCCTAAGGAGGCTTTACTCCTCGAGCATGGTGGCATAACACCCCAAACTGGTTGATAGCAAACTTAAATTAATTCAAAGTTTTAAAATTAGAAACTAATATAATTTTTAAAATATGTTGGTCCTTTAATTTCTAACTACTTAAATTCATTTAAATAATCAACAACAAAAATGTATTTTAAAACAAACCTTAACACATTAATATTTAAACTCTAATCAAACTTCAACAAACCTAAACCTTAGACAACTTAAACTAATTACCTGATGTTAGACATATCTGAACCATACGGCTTACTACACAGACTTAGATGGCTTCCTAGGGCACCACTTCTAGATCTATGCTAGGCTGGTGTTTAGTTTTCTACTGTTTGTTAGGTTTTCTGAGCCTTCACTGCATGTTGGTTGTTAATATTATTGTCATTGTTTATTTAATTTTAACACTCTGTGCTGTGATTGATGGGTGTTAGATTCACCCTTAGGTTAGAGGTGATTTAAATGCTAATACAATCTTATGCAGGTGGCTATGCTCATACAGAGCATTAAAATTTAAGGTGGCAAAGTTAAATTCAAAGTAATAAAATTTCTAGAGGTGCTCCAGAATGTTAAGTACCCCTTTAAAAATCAAAAGAGCATAGTTTAGTGTGGCTGCTTTAAACATTTAAAAATTTATTATAATAATTGCTTGGGATGATTTAAATTTAATTTCTTAGGATAATCCTGCAGGCCATTTTGAGTCAAGATTTTTCTCTTTTATCAAATGTAATTTAAAATATTTTTGAGTTGTAAAAGTGATTTGAGATGAGATATAAACATATTATATTTAGATTCCAAAAAGGAGAGGACATCCATTAAGGGAGAGTCCTCCTCCATTTGGAAGCCTAAGTTAGGATACTTTGAGTATCACAGGAGAAAAGACAACATCCCTTTCAAGGAGGAGTTTCATTTCACTTGGATATCCAAACTAGATGGATCCAAGGAACCCGCAAAAGGATGAAGAAGTGAGGAGCGAGAAGAATCCTATTTCTCACAGTCACTTGAGTCTTAGGAGTAGAATCTGGGTTATTGTCAGTGGTACCCAATCACTTTACTTTCTACAGATCCTAGGTTGTAATATTAAAATGCAGTTGCCTATGGACATTTTATTTATTTAATTGATTATATAATTGATTATTTGAGGTTGATTGCGATATAGGATTGCATGCTTTTAGTAGTTTTTCTAAGCTTCTGCATGTTCATCTTTTTTTTAGCCTAGAACCCAATCAGAGGCTCGTGAGGGAACGTTAAAATTCTTTTGCTTAAACAAAATTAAAATTTTAAGCTCACATAGAAATCTAACATTTTAAGAAGTAAGCTCGAGTTCGCTAGGAGTTCTCATAACATATTTGCTGTATTATTCTTTCGTTTTGTTTGGTACCTCCCCACCTGCGGGTTCTAGCAGGCCACCTGGCCTATGAAGGTGCAGATCTATCAAGGGGAATATGTGTATTTTAGGATAAAAACTATTTTTAAGCTATTTCAAAATTTCAAGCATTTGAGTCGACAAGCATGCATTACATTAGTTACAAATTAAATTGAGTCTAAAACTTGATGTATTATTTTGTTTAAGCTTCATAATATCCAACATATGTTATGGGGTCATTTAGGATATGCTCTAGATGTCAGCCCCAACTCTTTAAACATAACTTAATCAAACATCCCTACCACTCTAACAAAAAAAGACTAGAGTCATGGTTTTGAAGCATTTAGGTGGTTAGCTGGCTCCCAAATTCAGGCCAGGGTAAGTCCGAATCCTACATTGCATTAGCTAGGTTCAGGTGACTGATTTTCAGTATCCTATTAAGACATAGGTTCTGAGGCAAGCTCAGGCTATAAGTCCTTAACCTTCGAGAACGCAATCCTAATTTTCTAATAAAGTTGACAATTTCAAATTAAAATCTCTTACAATTCAAATTCAAGCCCAACACTTAGAATATACTAGGGTGTTTCTAAAATACTTTAGAATTCCAAAGCACCTCCTACCTTTTCTCCCTTGACCTTCAAAAATCAATGCTCTCCTTGATCTAATCCCAGTTGAATTTTCAACCTCGTCTCTTCGACATCAAACTTTGAAACCTTAAAATAAAATTTATAACTCTATTTTAATCGAGTGTATTCGTAGGTGATTTTAGTTTCCTATGATGTAATTAACTACGAGGGCTCATGCTCATAGGAGATTTAGTAACTTGGATAAATTTCCAAAATCAATTTTTCAAAAAACATAATTATCTTTGGGAAAATTTGAGTCAAAATCAACGATCATTATCATCATTTTCAAACGATCAATAATAATTAATATTTTCTTCAATCAAGAAGATATATCAATTATTGTTGTAACTTTGATTAAGAAATTAATGATAATTTATTCAAATTATTGTAGTTAAATACCTGAGTGAACAATAATTTTGACCCTCTCGGGTCATATATACTTCTTGCTCGAATTTGACTATGATAATCAGGATGAAATTTTAATCCTGTAAATTTAACCCATTAAGGATTGCTATGCTCGTATCCTAAGATAATATAACGTACATAAAGATGCGTTCAATTAAAAAAAAAAGAATTAAGAAATTAAATCACCCAAAGATAATTTATCTTTTTAAAAGCATCAACATTTTAATCAAATAAATATGCCCATCACAGAGGATCGAAACTTGGAGATCATGTGATGGGGTAGGAATATCCCCATCATAGAGGATCAAGATAGGACGATCATATGATAGGGTATGAATATGCCCTTCATAGAGGATAGAAACTAGGAGATCATATGATTGGGTAGGAATATACCCACCATAGAGGATTAAAACATGGAGATCATATGATAGGGTGGGAATATGCCCATCACAGAAGAATAAAACTGGGTAGTCGTATGATGGGGTAAGAATAAGCCCATCATAAAAGATAAATACTGAGAGATCGTATGATGGGGTAAGAATATGCCCATCTCAATGGATCGAAACTAGGAGATCATATGATGGGGTAGGAATATGCCCATCATAGAGAATTGAAACTGGGAGATCGTATGAGGGGGTAGGAATATGCCCATCAAAGAGGCTCAAAATTACGAGATCGTATGATGTGGTGGGAATATGCCCATTACAAAGGATCCAAATTGGTAGATCATATAATGGGGTAGGAATATGCCGATCACGGAGAATCAAAAATGGGAGATCGTATGATGGGATAGGAATATATTTATCATAGAGGATTGAAACTGGGGGACCATATAAATAGGTGGAAATATTCCCATCATAGAGGATAGAAATGTTGTGATTATACGGTGGGGTAGGAATATTCCTATTACAGAAGATCAAAACTAGGAGATCGTATGATGGGGTAGGAATATGCCCATCACATAGCATAAAAATTGGTAGATCTATGATGAGGTAGGAGTACACCCATCATAGAGGATTGAAACTAGGAGGTCATATGATGGGGTCATAATATGCCAATCATAGAGGATGAAAACTGGGAGATCATATGATGGGGTAGGAATATGCCCATCACATAGGATCTAATGTAGTATATCATATGATGGGGTAGGAATATGCCCATCATATAGGAATGAAACTGGGAGAGCGTATGATGGGGCAGGAATATGCCCATCATAGAGGAATAGAATTAGGAGATTGTATAATTGGGTTGGAATATGCCCGTCACAGAGGATCAAAACTAGGAGATCATATGATAGGGTAGGAATTTGCCCATCATAGGGGATAAAAATAAGGAGATCGTATGACAGGGTTGGAATATATTGATCACAGAGAATCAAAATTGGGAGATCATTTGATGGAGTAGGAAAAACTCGACCATAGAGGATCGAAACTAGGAGATCATATGATGGGGTAGGAATATATCATCATATTGGATCGAAACTGGGAGATCGTACCATGGCGTTGGAATATGCCTATCATAGAGGATTTAAACTGAGAGATCGTTAGATGGGGTTGGAATATGCCCATCTCTGAGGATGAAAACTAGCAGATCATATGATGGGGTAGGAATATGCCCATCATAGAGAATCAAAATAGAAAGATCATGTGAAGGGGTGGGAATATGCCCATCAGTGAGGATCAAAACAAAGAGATCGTATGATGGCGTTATAATATACCCATCATAGAGGATCCAAACTGAGAGATCGTATGATGGGATAAGAATACGCCCATCATAGAGGAACAAAAATAGGAGATCGTATAATTTGGTATGAATATATCCATCATAGAAGATCAAAATTAGGAGATCATATGATGGGATAGAAATATGCCCATCACAAAGGATCAAAACTTGGAGATCATATGGTGGGGTAGGAATATGCCCATTATAGAGGATTGAAACAAAGAGATCATATGATAGGGTAGGAATATGCCCATCTTAGAGGATAAAAAACTAGGAGATCATATGATGGGGTAGGAATATGCCCATCATAAAGGATAAAAACTGCGAGGTCGTGTGATTAGGTAGGAATATGCCCATCATAGATGAACAAGACTAGAAGATAATATGATGGGGTAGGAACATACCCATCATAAAGGATCGAAACTAAGAGATCGTATGATGGGGTAGGAATGTGCCCATCACAGAGGATCGAAAGTAGGAGATCATATGATGGGTAAGAATATGCCCATCACAGAGGAGCAAAACTGGGAGATCATATATGGGGTAGGAATATGCCCATCATAGAGGATTAAAACTGGGAGATCCTATGATGGGGTAGGAATATGCCCTTCATATCGGATCAAAATTGGGAGATTATATGAAGGGGTAGAAATATGCCCAACACAGAGGCTCAAAACTGTTAGATCGTGCGATGGGGTAGGAATATGCCCATCAAAGAGGATCAAAATAGGAATATCATATGATGGGATAGGAATATACCTTTCACAAAGGGTTAAAATTGAGAGATTGTGTGATGGGCAGGTAATATGCCCATCACAAAGGATCAAAACTGGGAGATCATTTGATTCGGTAGGAATATACCCATCACAAATGATCGAAACTGGGAGATCGCATTATGGGGTAGAAATATGCTTAACACAGAGAAACAAAATAGGGAGATTATATGATGGGTCAGGAATATGCCCTTCAAAGAGGGTCAAAACTAGGGGATCATTTGATGGGGTAGGAATATGGCCATCATAGAGGTTCAAAACTAGGAGATCGTATGATAAGGTAGGAATATACCTTTCACAAAAGGATTAAAATAGGGAGATCATATGATGGGGTAGGAATATGCCCATCAAAGAGGATCAAAATTGGTAGATTATATGATGGGGTAGGAATATACCAATCATAGAGGATTAAAATTGGGACATCATATGATGTGGTAGGAATATGATTATCAAAGAGGATCAAAATTTGTTGACCATATGATGAGGGTAGGAATATGCTCATCAAGGTGGATCAGAACTAGAAGATCATATGATGGGGTAGGAATATGCTTATCACAAAGGAATAAAACTGGGAGATCGTATGATGAGGTTGGAATAGGCCCATCATAGAGGATCAAAACTAAGAGATCATATGATGGGGTAGGAATATGCCCATCACAGAGGATCAAAATATGGAGATCGCATAATAGGCTAGGAATATGCCCATTGTAGAGGATCAAAACTGGGAGATCAAATGTTGGGCTAGGAATATATCCATATGAGGGGATTAAAACTGAGAGATCTTATAATGGGGTAGGAATATGCCCATCACAAAGGATCCAAACTACCTGATCATATAATGTGGTAAAAATATTCCCATCACAGAGGATTAAAACTAGGAGATCATATAATGGTGTAGGAATATGCCTATCACAGATAATCAAAATTGGGAGACTATATGATGGGGTAGGAATATGCCCATCATAGAGGGTTAAAATTGGGAAGTCATAAGATGGGGTAGGAAAATTTTTATAATAAAGGATCATAACTTGGAGATCGTAAGATTGGGTAGGAATATGCCCATCACAGAGGATCAAAACTAGAAGATCATATGATGGGGTAGGAATATGCCTATCATAGAGGATCGAATCTAGGAGATCGTATGATTGGGTCAACATATGCCGATCATAGAGGATCAAAACTGTGAGATCATATGATGGGGCAGAAAGATGCCCATCATAGAAGATCAAAATTGGGAGGTCGTACGATGGGGTAGGAATATGCCCATCACAAAGGATCAAAACTTGAAGATCATATGATGGTGTAGGAATAAGCCCATCACAGAGGATCGAAACTAAGGAGATACTATGATGGGGTTGGTATATGCCCGTCGTAGAGGATCAAAATTGGGAGATCATATGATGGGGTTGGTATATACCCATTATAGAGGATCGAAATTGAGAGATCTTATAATGGGGTAGAAATATTTCCATCAAAAAGAATCCAAACTGGCTGAACATATGATGTGGTTGAAATATTCCCATTACATAGGATTAAAATTGGGAGATCGTATAATGGTGTTGAAATATGCCTATCATAAATTATCAAAACTAGGAGATTCTATGTTGGGGTAGGAATATGCCTATCACAGAGGATTAAAATTGGGAGATCGTATGATGGGGGTAGGAAAATGCCTATAACAAAGAATCAAAATTGGGAGATCATAAGTTTGGGAAGGAATATGCCCATCATAGAGGATCAAAATTGGAGGATCATATGATGGGGTAGGAATATGCCTTGAAGGAGGATCAAAACTAGGAGATTGCATGATGGGGTTGACATATGCCCATCACAGTGCAACAAAACTAAGAGATCATATGATGGGGTAGGAATATGCCCATCGTAGAGGATCAAAACTAGGAGGTCGTATGATGGGGTAGGAATATGCCCAACACAAAGGATAAAAAACTTAAAGATCGTATGATGGGGTAGGAATTCGCCCATCACAAAGGATCAAAACTAAGAGATCATATGATGGGGTAGGAATATGCTCATCATAGAGGATCGAAATGAGGAGATCGTTTGATGGGGTAGGTATATGCTCATCAAAGTGGATTAAAACTAGGAGATCGCATGATGGGGTAGGAATATACCCATCATCAAAGATCAAAACTTAGAGATCTTATAATGGGGTAGGAATATGCCCATCAAAAAGGATCTAAATTGGCTGATAATATAATGTGGTTGAAATATTCACATCACAGAGGATTAAAACTGGGAGGTCGTACAATGGTGTAGGAATATTCCTATCACAAAGGATCGAAACTAGGAGATCATATGATGGGGTAGGAATATACCTATCATAAAGGATCAAAACTAGGATATCGTAAGATTAGATAGGAATATGCCCATCACAGAGGATCAAAACTTGAAGATCATACGATGGGGTAGGAATATGCCCATCATAGAGGATTGAAATTAGGAGATCATATGATGGGGTTAAAATATGCCCATCATAGAGGATCGAAACTAAGAGATCCTATAATGGCGTAGGAATATGCCCCTCATAGAGGATCGAAATTGGGAGGTCGTATGGTGGGGTAGGAATATGCTCGTCACAAAGGACCAAAACTTTGAGATCATCTGATGGGTTAGGAATATGCCCATCATTGAGGATCGAAACTAAGAGATCGTATGATGGGGTAGGAATATGCCCGTCACATAGGATCAAAACTAGGAGATCATATGATGGGGTAGACATATCCCCATCACAGAGGATCGACACTGGGAGATCATATGATGGGGTAGGAATATACCCATCATAGAGGATGGAGATTGGAAGATCGTATGATGGGGTAGGAATTTGCCCATCACAGAGGATTAAAATTAGGAGATCGTTTGATGGGATTGGAATATGCCCATCACAGAGGATCAAAACTGGGGGATCGTATAATGGGGTAGGAATATGCCCATTAAAGAGGATCGAAACAAAGAAATCGTATGATGGGTAGGAATATACCCACCACAAAGGAAAGAAATTGGGAGATCATTTGATGGGGTGGGAATATGCCCATCATAGAGGATCGAAATAAGGAGATCATATGATGTGGTAGGAATATGCCCAGAGGATCAAAACAGGGAGATCGCATGTTGGGGTAGGAATATGCCCATCACATGGGAACAAAACTGGGAGCTCGTATTATGGGGTAGGAATATTCCCATCACAGAGGATCAAAACTAGGAGATCATGTTATATGGAAAGAATATGCCCACCATAGAAGATCAAAACTAGTAGATCGTATGATGTTGTTGGATATTCCCGTCAAAGAGGATCAAAATTGAGAGATCGTATGATGGGGTTGAAATATGCCCATTACAAAGGATCCAAATTGATAGATTTTATGATGGGGTAGGAATATGCCCATCATAGAGGATCAAATCAAGGAGATCATAAGATGTGGTAGGGATATGCCTATCATAGAGGATCAAAATTATGTAATCATATGATGGGGCAGGAATATGCCCATCATAGAGTATCAAAACTGGGATATCGTACGATGGGGCAGGAATATGCCCAATAAAGAGGATGAAAACTAGAAGCTCGTATGATGGGGTAGGAAAATGCCCATTATAAAGGAGTGAAACTGGGAGATCGTATAGTGGGGTGGGATTATGCCTATCATAGAGGATCGAAACTGGGTGAACTTATTATGTGGTTGGAATATGCCCATCATAAGGGATCCAAACTGGCTGATCATATGATGGGGTCAAAATATGCCCATCACAGAGGATCAAAACTGGGAAATCATATAATGGTGTAAGAATATGCCTCTCATAAAGGATCGAAACTAGGAGATCATATGATGGGGCAGGAATATGCCCATCAAAGAGGACTAAAATTGGGAGATCGTATGAAGGGCCAGGAAAATTTTTATCACAAAGGATAAAAACTGGGAGATCATAAGATGGGGTAGTAATAAGCCCATCTTAGAGGATGAAAACTAGAAGACTATATAATGGGGTAGGAAAATTTCCAACATAGAGGACCAAATCTATGAGATCATATGATGGGGTAGGAATATGCCCATCACAGAGCATCAAAGCTCAGAGATCATATGATGGGGTAGGAATATGCCCATCAAAATGGTTCAAAACTAGGAGATCGTTTGATAGGGTGGGAATATGCTCGTCACAACGGACCAAAACTTTGAGATCATCTGATGGGTTAGGAATATGCCCATCATTGAGGATCGAAACTAAGAGATCGTATGATGGGGTAGGAATATGCCCATCACATAGGATCAAAACTAGGAGATCATATGATGGGGTAGACATATCCCCATCACAGAGGATCAACATTGGGAGATCATATGATGGGGTAGGAATATACCCATCAGAGAGGATGGAGATTGGAAGATCGTATGATGGGGTAGGAATTTGCCCATCACAGAGGATTAAAATTAGGAGATCGTATGATGGGATTGGAATATGCCCATCACAGAGGATCAAACATGGGGGATCATATAATGGGGTAGGAATATGCCCATTAAAGAGGATCAAAACAAAGAAATCGTATGATGGGTAGGAATATACCCACCACAAAGGAAAGAAATTGGGAGATCATTTGATGGGGTGGGAATATGCCCATCACAGAGGATCGAAATAAGGAGATCGTATGATGTGGTAGGAATATGCCCATCATAGAGGATCAAAACTGGGAGATCGCATGTTGGGGCAGGAATATGCCCATCACATGGGAACAAAACTGGGAGCTCGTATTATGGGGTAGGAATATTCCCATCACAGAGGATCAAAACTAGGAGATCATGTTATATGGAAAGAATATGCCCACCATAGAAGATCCAAACTAGTAGATCGTATGATGTGGTAGGATATTCCCGTCAAAGAGGATCAAAATAGAGAGATCGTATGATGGGGTTGAAATATGCCCATTACAAAGGATCCAAATTGATAGATTTTATGATGGGGTAGGAATATGCCCATCATAGAGGATCAAATCTAGGAGATCATAAGATGTGGTAGGGATATGCCTATCATAGAGGATCAAAATTGTGTAATCATATGATGGGGCAGGAATATGCCCATCATAGAGTATCAAAACTGAGATATCGTACGATGGGGCAGGAATATGCCCAATAAAGAGGATGAAAACTAGAAGCTTGTATGATGGGGTAGGAAAATGCCCATTATAAAGGAGTGAAACTGGGAGATCGTATAGTGGGGTGGGAATATGCCTATCGTAGAGGATCGAAACTGGGTGAACTTATGATGTGGTTGGAATATGCCCATCATAAAGGATCCAAACTGGCTGATCATATGATGGGGTCAAAATATGCCCATCACAGAGGATCAAAACTGGGAAATCATATAATGGTGTAAGAATATGCCTCTCATAAAGGATCGAAACTAAGAGATCATATGATGGGGCAGGAATATGCCCATCAAAGAGGACTAAAATTGGGAGATCGTATGAAGGGCCAGGAAAATTTTTATCACAAAGGATAAAAACTAGGAGATCATAAGATGGGGTAGTAATAAGCCCATCTTAGAGGATGAAAACTAGAAGTCTATATGATGGGGTAGGAAAATTCCCAACATAGAGGACCAAATCTATGAGATCATATGATGGGGTAGGAATATGCCCATCACAGAGCATCAAAGCTCAGAGATCATATGATGGGGTAGGAATATGCCCATCAAAATGGTTCAAAACTAGGAGATCGTATGATAGGGTGGGAATATGCCCATCATAAAGGATCAAAACTAGGAAATTGTCTGATGGGATAGGAATGTGCCCATCAAAGAGAATCAAAGTTGGGAGTTCGTATGAGGGGGTAGGAATATCCTCATCATAGAGTATTAAGACCTGAGGATCAAATGATGGGGAAGGAATATGCCCCTCATAAGGGATCAAAACTAGGAGATCACATGATATGGTAGGAATATACCCACCATAGAGGATCGAAATAGGAAGATCGTATGATGGGGTAGAATATGCCCATCACAGAGGATCGAAACTAAGAGATCATATGATGGGGTAGGAATATGCCCATCATCGAGGATCGAAACTTGGAGATCATATGATGTGTAGGAATATGCCCATCATAGAGGACCAAAACTGAGAGATTGTATAATGGGGTAAGAATATAACCATCATAGAGGATCAAAATTGGGAGATCCTACGATGGGGTAGGAATATGCCCATCATACAGGATCAAAATTGGGAGATCATATGATGGGTTAGAAATATACCCTTCATAGAGGCTCAAAATTGGGAGATCGTATGATGGGGTAGGAATATGCCATCAAGGAGGATCAAATAGGAATATAATATGATGGGATAGGAATATACATATCACAAAGGATCGAAATTGAGAGATCGTATGATGGGCTAGGAATATGCCCATCACAAAGGATTAAAACTTTGAGATCGTATGATTGGGTAGGAATATACCCATCACAAAGGGTGAAAACTAGGAGATCGCTTGAAGGGGTAGAAATATGCCCATCCCAAAGGAACAAAATAGGGAGATCGTATGATGGGGAAGGAATATGGCAATCATAGAAGATCGAGACTAAGAGATTATATGATAGGGTAGGAATATGCCTATCATAGAGGATAGAAATAGAGAGATCGTATGATGGGGTAGGAATATGCCCGTTAAAGAGGATAAAAACTGCTAGATTTTTTGATGGGGTAGGAATATGCCCATCACAGAGGATTAAAACTAAGACATCATATGATGTGGTAGGGATATGCATATCAAAGAGGATCAAAATTTGTAGATCATATGATGGGGTAAGAATATTCCCATCAAAGAGGATCAAAACTAAAAGATCGTATTATAGGGTTGGAATATGCCCATCACAAAGGATTGAAATTGGGAGATCGTATGATGGGGTAGGAATATGCGCATCACAGAGCATAAAAAAAGGAGATCGTATGATGGGGTAGGAATATGCCCATCGCAGAGGATCAAAATTGGGTTATCATTTGACGGTGTAGGAATATACCCATCTTAGAGGATTGAAACTGAGAGATCATATAATGGGATAGGAATATTCCCATCACAAAGGATCCAAATTGGCTGATCATATAATATGGTCAAAATATTCCCATCACAGATGATTAAAGCTAGGAGATCATATAATGGTGTAGGAATATGCCTATCACAAAGGAACGAAACTAGGAGATCATAGGATGGAGTAGGAATATGCCCATTACAGAGGATTAAAATTGAGAGATCGTTTGATTGGGTAGGAAAATTCCTATAACAAAGGATCAAAAATGGGAGATCGTAAGAATGGGTAGGAATATGCCCATCATAGAGGATCAAAACTAGAAGATCATATGATAGGGTCAAAATATGCCCATTATAGAGGATCAAAACTTAGAGATCATGTGGTAGGGAAGAAATAAGCCCATCATAGAGGATCGAAACTGGGAGGTCGTATGATGGGGTTGGAATATGCCCATCATAAAGGATCAAAACTTGAAGATCGTATGATGGGGTAGGAATATGCCCATTACAGGGGATCAAAACTAAGAGATCGTATGATGGGGTTGGAATATGCCCATCACAAAGGATTGAAATAGGAGATCGTATAAGGGGGTTGGTATACGCCTATCAAAGAGGATAAAAATTGGGAGATCATATGATGGGGCAGAAATGTACAAATCATAGAGCATCGAAACCGAGAGATCTTATAATGGGGTAGGAATAATTCCTTCACAAAGGATCCAAACTGGCTAATCATATAATGTGGTCAAAATATTCCCAGCATAAAGGATTAAAACTTGGAGATCATATAATGGTGTAGGAATATGCCTATCACAAAGTATCAAAACTGTGAGATTATATGATGGGGTAGGAATATGCCCATCATAGAGGATTATAATTGGGAGATCATATGATAGGGTCGGAAAATGCCAATAACAAAGGATAAAAAATCAGATATCGTATGATTCGGTAGGACTATGCCCATCACAAAGGATCAAAAGTGGAGGATCATATGATAGGGTAGGAATATGCCCATCATAGAATATCGAAATTGGGAGATCATATAGTGGGGTTGACATATCCCATCATAGAGGATCAAAACTAAGAGATCTTATGATGGGGTAGGAATATGCCTATCATAGACGATCAAAACTGGGAGGTCCTATGATGGGGTAGGAATTTGCCCATCACAAAGGATCAAAACTTGAAGATCGTATGATAGGGTAGGAATATGCCCATCACAGAGGATCAAAACTAAGAGATCGTATGATGGGGTAGGAATATGCCCATCACAGAGGATCGAAATAATAAGATCGTTTGATGGGGTAGGAATATGCCCATCATAGAGGATCAAAACTAGGAGATGATATGATGGGGTAGGAATATACCCATCATAGAGGATCGAAACTGAGAAATCTTATAATGGCGTAAGAATATGCCCATCACAAAGGATTCAGACAGGCTGATAATATAATATGGTCGAACTATTCCCATCATAGAGGATTAAAACTGGGACATCGTATAATGGTGTAGATTCATATCAGAAAAGATAGAAACTAGGAGTTTATATAATTGGGTGGGAATATGCCCATCACAAAAGATTAAAATTGGGAGATCGTATGATGGGGTAGGAAAATGCCTATCACTAAGGATCAAAACTGGGAGATCATAATACTGGGTAGGAATATGCCCATCGCAGAGGATCAAAATTGAAAGATCATAAGACTAGGTAGGAATTTGCCCATCATAGAGGATCCAAACTAGGAGATCGTATGATGGGGTCGAAATATGCCCATCATAGAGGATCGAAACTAAGAGATCTTATGATGGGTTAAGAATATGCCCATCATAGTGGATCAAAACTGGGAGGTTGTGTGATGGGATAGGCATATGCCAATCACAAAGGATTAATACTTAAAGATCGTATGATTGGTTAGGAATTTTTCTATCACAGAGGATCAAAACTAAGAGATCGTATGATCGGCTAGGAATACGCCCATCATGTAGGATCAAAATAAGGAGATCATATGATGGGGTAGAAATATGCCCATCACAGATGATCGATACTAGGAGATTGTTTGATTGGGTAGGAATATACCCATCACACAGGATCAAGATTTGGAGATCGTATGATGGGGTAGGAATATGCCCAAGACAGAGAATCAAAATTAGGAGATTATATGATGGGATTAGAAAATGCCAATCACAGAGGATCAAAATTTGGGGAGCGTATAATGGGGTAGGAATAAGACCATTAAAGACAATTAAAATTTGAAGATCGTATGATGAGTAGGAATATACCTGTCACAAAGGAAACAAAATTTGGAGATCATATGATGTGGTGAAAATATTCCCAGCACAGAGGATTATAATTGGGAGATCATATGATGGGGTAGGAATATGCCCATCATAGAGGATTATAATTGGGAGATCATATGATAGGGTAAGAAAATGCCTATAACAAAGGATAAAAACTCAGAGATCGTAAGATTAGGCAGGATTATGTCGATCACAGAGGATCAAAAATGGAGGATCATATGATGGGGTAGGATTATGCCCATCATAGAGGATCGAAACTGGGAGATCATAAGGTGGGGTCGACATATCCCATCATAGAGGATTGAAACTAAGAGATCATATGATGGGGTAGGAATATGCCTATCATAGAGGATTGAAACTGGGAGGTCGTATGATGGGGTAGGAATATGCCCATCACAGAGGATCAAAACTTGAAGATCGTATGATGGGGTAGGAATATGCCCATCATAGAGAATTGAAACTAAGAGATCGTATGATGGGGTATGAATATGCCCATCACAGAGGATCGAAATAAGGAGATCGTTTGATGGGGTAGGAATATGCCCATCATAGAGGATCAAAACTGGGAGATTATATGATGAGGAAGGAATATACCCATCATAGAGGATCGAAACTAATAGATCTTATAATGGGGTAAGAATATGCCAATCACAAAGGATATAAATAGGCTGATAATATAATGTGGTCGAAATATTCCCTTCATAGCGGAATGAAATTGGGAGATCATATAGTGGTGTAGGAATATTTCTATCACAAAGTATAGAAACTGGGAGTTCATATAATGGGGTAGGAATATACTCATTACAAAGGATTAAAATTTGGAGATCGTATGATGGAGTACGAAAATGCCTATCAAAAAGGATCAAAATTGGGAGATCATAAGATTGGGTAGGAATAAGCCCGTCGTAGAGAATCAAAATTGAAAGATTATATGACTAGGTAAAAATATGCCCATCATAGAGGATCAAAACTAGGAGATCGTATGATGGGGTTGAAATATGCCCATCATAGAGGATCGAAACTAAGAGATCCTATGATGGGGTAGGAATATAGCCATCATAGAGGATCGAAATTGGGAGGTCATATGATGGGGTAGGGATATGCCCATCACAAAGGATTAATACTTGAAGATCATATGATTGCTTAGGAATTTTCCCATCACAGAGGATCAAAACTTAGAGATTGTATGATGGGGTAGAAATATGCCCATCACATAGGATCAAAACTAGGAGATCATTTGATGGGGTAGGAATATGCCCATCATCGATGATCGATACTGGGAGATTGTATGATGGGGTAGGAATATACCCATCATAGAGGATCAAGATTTAGAGATCGGATGATGTGGTAGGAATATGCTCATGACAGAGAATCAAAATTAGGAGATCATATGATGGGATTGGAAAATTCCAATCACAAAGGATCAAAATTGGGGGAGCATATAATGGGGTAGGAATAAGACCATCAAAGAAAATCAAAAATTGAAGATCATATGTTGAGTAGGAATATACCCGTCACAAAGGAAAGAAATTGGGAGATCATATGATGGGGTGGGAATATGCCCTTCATAAAGGATCGAAATAGGGAGATCATATGATGTGGTAGGAATATACCCATCATGGAGGATCAAAATTGGGAGATCGAATGATGGAGTAGGAATATGCCCATCACATAGGAATAAAACTAAGAGCTCGTATGATGGGGTATGAATATTCCCATCACAGAGGATCGAAACTAGGAGATCATATTATAGGGAAAGAATATGCCCATCTTAGAGGATCAAAACTGGTAGATAGTATGATGGGGTAGGAATATGCCCATAAAAGAGGAACAAAATTGGGAGATCATATGATGGGGTAGAAATATGCCCATCACAAAGGATTTAAATTTGTAGAATATATGATTGGGTAAAAATATGCCCATCATAGAGGATCAAATTTGGGAGATCATAAGATGGGGTAGGAATATGCAAATGATAGAGGATGGAAATTGGGAAATCATATGATGGGGTAGGAATATGCCCATCATTAAGGATCAAAATTGGGAAATCGTATGATGGGGTAGGAATATGCTCGTTAAAGAGGATGAAAATTAGAAGCTCATATGATGGTGTAGGAATATGCCCTCATAAAGGATTGAAACTAAGAGATCATTTGATGGGGTGGGAATATGCCTAACATAGAGGATCGAGATTGGGTGATCTTATGTTTGGGTTGGAGTATACCCATCACAAAGGATCCAAACTAGTTGATCATATGATGGGGTCAAATTATGCCCATCACAGAGGATCAAAACTGGGAGATCATATAATGGTGGAGGAATATGCCTCTCACAAAGGATCGAAACTAGGAGATCATATGGTGGGGTAGGAATATGCTCATCATAGAGGATCAAAATTGGGAGATCGTATGAAGGGATATGAAAATGTTTATCATAAAGGATGAAAATTGGGAGATCATAAGATGGGGAAGTAATATGCCCATCACAGAAGATGAAAACTGGAAGATCATATGATGGGGTAGAAAAATGGCCAACATAGTGGACCGAAACTGGGAGATCTTAAGAAGGGGTAGGAATATGCCCATCATAGAGGATCAAAATTATGAGATCATATGTTGGGGGTAGGAATACGCCCATCACAAAAGATCAAAACTAGGAGATCGTATGATAGGGTAGGAATATGCCCATCATAGAGGATCAAAATTGAGAAATTATCTGATGGGATAGGAATATGCCCATCAAAGAGAATCAAAGTTGGGAGATTATATGATGGGGTAGGAATCTCCCCATCACAGAGTATTAAGGCCGGAGGATAAATTGATGGGGAAGGAATATGCCCATCAAAAGGGATCGAAATTAGAAGATCGTATGAGGTGGTAGGAATATACCCACCATAGAGGATCAAAATAGTAAAATCGTATGATGGGGTAGGAATATGCCCCTCACAGAGGATCAAAATTATAAGATTATATGATTAGGTAGGAATATACCCATTATAGAGGATCAAAACTCAGAGTTCATATGATTGGGTAGGAATATGCCCATCATAGAGGATCAGAACTAAGTGATTGTGTGAAGGGGTAGGAATATGCCCATAACAGAGGATTGAAACTAGGAGATCATATGATGCGGTGGGAATATTTCCATTGAAGAGGATCAAAACTAGGAGATTATATGATGGGGTAGGAATATACCAATCAGAGAGGATTGAAACTGGGAGATCATATGATAAGGTAGGAATATGACCATCTTCGTGGAACAAAATGGGAGATCATAAAATGGGGTTGGAATATACCCATCACAGAGGATCAAGACTATGAGATCAAATGATGTGGCAGGAATATTCCCATCACAGAGGTTCAAAACTAGGAGATCGTGTGATGGGGTAGGAATATGCCCGTCACAGAGGATCAAGACTAGAAGATCATATGATGGGGTAGGAATATACCCATCAAAGTGAATCTAAATAGGAAGCTCTATGATGGGGTAGGAATTTGCCCATCACAGAGGAACAAAACTAGGAGATCATATGATTGGGTTGGTATATGCAAATCATAGAGGATTAAAAATAGGAGATCATATAATGGTGTAAGAATAGGCCAATTAGAGGATCAAAACTAGGAGATTATATGATGGGGTCAGAATATGCCCATCACAAAGGATCAAAACTGGGAGATCATATGATGGGGTGGGAATATGCCCATCATAGAGGATCAAAAATTGAAGATCATATGATGGGGTAGGAATATCCCCATCCTAGAGGATCATAAGTAGAAGATCATATGATAGGGTAGGAATATGCCCATCATAAAGGATGGAAATTGGGAAATCTTATAATGGGGTAGAAATATACCTATGATAGAGGATCAGAACGGGGAGGTCGTTTCATGGGAAAGGAATATGCCCATCACATTGGATCAAAACTAGGAGATCATATAATGGGGTAGGAATATGCCCATCATAGAGGGTCAAAACTGGGAGATCGTATAATGGCGTAGGAATATGCCCATCAAAGAGGATCAAAATTTGGAGATCGTATGATGTGGTGGGAATTTGCCCATTATAAATGATCAAAACCTGTAGATCATATAATTGGGTTGGAATATTCGAATCCAAGTGGATAAAAAAGTGGAGAGTGAGTGATGGAGTAGGAATATTCTATCATAGAGGATCAAAACTAGAACTTATGGTGGGGTGGGAATATGCCCATCATAGAGGATCATGACTTTGAGATCTTATGATGGGGTAGGAATATGCCCATTACAGCGGACCAAAACTAGGAGATCTTATGATGGGGTAGGAATATTCCCATCACTGAGGATCAAAATTGGGAGATTGTATGATGGTGTACGAATATGCTAATTACTAAGGATTACAATTGGAAGATCGTATGATGGGGCAGGAATATGCCCATCACATGAAATAAAAACTGGAAGATAGTATGATGGTGATAGGAATATGCCCAGTACATAGGATCAAAATTAGGAGATCGTATGATGGGGGAGGAATACGCCGATCATAGAGGATCAAAACATTGAGATCATATGATGGGGTAGTAATATGCCAATGATAGAGGATCAAAATTGGGAGATGGTATAATGTGGTAGGAATATGCCCATCACAGAGGATCGAAACTATGAGATCATTTGATGGGGTAGGAATATGTCCATCACAGAGGAATAAAAATGGGAGATGGTATAATGGGGTAGGAATATGACCATCATAGATGATCGAAACTAGAAGATCATATGATAGGGTGGGAATACGCCCATCATAGAGGATGAAAACTAGGAGATCGTATGATGGGATAGGAATATACCGATCATAGAGGATAAAAATTGGGAGATCGTATAATGGGGTAGTAATATACCCATCATCGAGAATCAAAATGGGGAGATCATGTGATGGGGTAGGATTATTCCCATCTCAGAGGATAAAAATTGGGAGATCGTAAGATGGGGTAGCAATATGCCCATCACTGAGGATCGAAACTCATAGATCATATGATGGGGAAAGAATATGCCCTTAGAGAGGATCAAAATAGGAAGATTGTATGAAGGGGTAGGAATATGCCCATCACTGAGGATCAAAATTAAGAGATTATATGATGGGGTAGGAATATACCGATCATAGAGGATTAAAACTAGTATATCTTATGATGAGGTAGGATAATGCCCATCATAGAGGAACAAAAATAGGAGATCATATAGATAGGTAGGAATAGGCCTATCACAGAGAATCGAAGAAAGTAGTTTATATATTGGGGTTGGAATAAGCCAATCACAGAGGATCAAAACTAGGAGATCATATGATGGGGTAGGAATATGCCCATCATATATGATCGAAACTAGGAGATCATATAATGGGATAGGAATATACCCATCACAAAGGATCAAAATTTGGAGATTATATAATGGGTAGAAATATGCCCAACACAGAGGATCAAAACTGGAAGATCATATGATGGGGTAGGATTATGCCCGTCATAGAGGGTCAAAACTGGGAGATCATTTAATGGGGTAGGAATATAAACATCATAGAGGAACAACATTGGGAGATGATAAGATCAGGTAGGAATATGCCCATTATGGAGGATCGAAACTAGAGATCATATGATTGGGTAGGAATGTGCCCATCACGGAAGATCAAAAGTAGGAGATCGTATGATGTGGTAGGAATATACCCATCAGAGAGGATAAAAACTAAGAGATCGTACGATGGGGTAGAAATATACCCATCGTAGAGGATTAAAATTGAAAGATGATATGATGGGTAGGAATATGCCCATCATAGAGGATCAAAACAGGGAGATCATTTGATGGTGTAGGAATATACCATTCATAGAGGATTAAAATTGGGAGATTGCATGATGGAGTAGGAATATGCCCATCATAGGGGAACGAAAATGGGAGATCACTTGATGGGGTAAGAATATGCCAATTACCGAGGATCCAAACTATGAGATCATATGATATGGTAGGAATATGCCCATCACAGAGGATCAAAATTGTGAGATCGTATCATGGGGTAGTAATATGCCCATAAAAGAGGATCAAAATTGGGAGATCGTATAATGGGGTGGGAATTTGCCCATCATAGAGGGTCAAATCTGGGAGATCCTATGATCGGGTAGGAATATGCCCGTCACAAATGATCCAAACTAGATGATCATATAATGGTTAGAAATATGCCCATCACAGAGGATCAAAAGAGGGAGCTCGTATAATGGTGTTGGAATATGCCTATCATAAAGGATCAAAACTAGGAGATCATATGATGGGGTTAGAATATACCCATCAAAGGGGATCAAAATTGGGGCATCATATGATGGGGTAGGAAAATGATTATTACAAAGAATCAAAATTTGGAGATCATAAGATGGCTTAGAAATATGCCCATCATTGAGGATCAAAACTGGAAGATCGTATGATGGGGTAGGATTATTACCATCTTAGAGGATCAAAACTAAGATATAATGGGGTAGGAATAGGCCCATCACAAAGGATTGAAACTTGGAGATCATATGATGGGGTAGGAATATGTCCATCATAAAGGATCAAAACTCAGAGATCATATGATTGGGTAGGAATATGCTAATTATAGAGGAGCAAAACTTGGATACTGTGTGATGGCGTAGGAATATACCCATCACAGAGGATTGAAACTGGAGATCGTATGATGAGGTAGGAATATGCCCATCAAAGAGGATCAAAATTTTGAGATTGATTGATAGGGTAGGAATATGCCCATCATAGAGGATCCAAACTGGTAGATCTCATTGTGGGTAGGAATGTGCCCATCATAGACGATCAAAATTTGTAGATCATATGATGGGGTAGGAATATGCCTATCATAGAGGATCAAAACTGGGAGATCGTATGATGGGGTAAGAATATGCTTTTTATAGGGGATCGAAACTGGGAGATTATTTGATGGGGTAGGAATATACCCATTATAGAGGATTAAAACTAAGAGATCATATAATATGGTAGGAATATGCCCATCATGGAGGATGAAAACTAGGAGATTATATGATGGGGTTGGAATATGCCGATCATAGAGGATAAAAACTGCGAGATCACATGATGGGGTAGGAAAATACCCATTATAGAGGATCAAAATGGAGAAGCCATTTATTGGGGTAGGAATATTTCCATCACAGAGGATCAAAATTGAGGGATCGTGAGATGGGTAGAATATACCCATCACTGAGGATCTAAACTAAGAGATTATATGATGGGATAGGAATATACCCATCACAGAGGATCAAAATTGGTAGATCATATGATGAGGTAGGAATATGCCAAACACAGAGGAACAAAAATAGGAGATTGTATAATTAGGTAGGAATATGCCCATCACAGAGGATCGAAACTAGGTGTTCATAAGATGGGGTAGGAATAAGCCCATCACAGATGATCAAAACTAGGAGATCATATAATAGGGTAGGAATATACCCACCATAGAGGATCCAAACTGGGAGATATTTGATGAGGTAGGAATATGCCCATCACATATGATCAAAACTAGGAGATCTTATGATAGGGTAGGAATATACCCATCTCAAAGGATCAAAATTAGGAGATCATATAATGGGGTAGAAATATGCCCAACAGAGAGGATCAAGACTGAAAGATCATATATTGGGGTAGGATTATGCCCATCATAGAGGATCAAAATTGGGAGATCATTTAATGGGGTAGGAATATAAACATCATAGAGGAACATTATTGTGAGATCATGAGATCGGGTAGAAACATTCTCGTTGTAGAGGATTGAAACTGTGAGATCATATTATGGGGTAGAAATATGCCCAGCACAGAAGAAAATTATTGGTAGATCATTTATTATGGTAGGAATATACCCATCACAGAGGATCAAAACTCGAAGATCATAAGATAGGGTAGGAATATGCCCATAACAGAGGAACATTTCTAGGAGATCATTTGTTTGGGTAGGAATATGCCCATCATAGAGGATAAAAACTTAGAGTTCATATGATGGGGTAGGAATATACCCATCATAAAGGATCAAAATAAGGAAATTGTTTGATAGGGTAAGAATATACCCAACACAGAAGATCAAAATTGGGATACCATATGAAGGGGAAAGAATATGCCCATCACAATAGATCAAGACTGGAAGATCATATAATGGGGTTGGAATATGCCTATTACAAAGCATCGAAACTGGGAGATCATGTGAAGGGGTAGGAATATGCCCATCACAGAGGATCAAAACTGGGAGATCATTTGATGGTGTAGGAATATACCATTCATAGAGGGTTAAAATTGGGAGATTGCATGATGGACTAGGAATATGCCCATCATAGAGGAACGAAACTGGGAGATCATCTGATGGGGTAAGAATATGCCAATCACTGAGGATCAAAAGTAGGAGATCATATGATATGGTAGGAATATGCCCATCACAGAGGATCAAAATTGGGAGATCATATCATGGGGTAGGAATATGCCCATAAAAGAGGATCGAAATTGGGAGATCGTATGATGGGGTGGGAATATGCCCATCATAGAGGATCAAATCTGGGAGATCCTATGATGGGGTAGGAATATTCCCATCACAAATGATCCAAACTTGATGATCATATAATGGGTAGAAATATGCCCATCACAGAGGATCAAAAGAGGGAGCTCGAATAATGGTGTTGGAATATGCCTATCACAAAGGATCAAAATTAGGGGATCATATAATGGCGTTAGAGTATACCCATCAAAGGGGATCGAAATTGGGGCATCATATGATGGGGTAGGAAAATGCTTATTACAAAGAATCAAAATTTGGAGATTATAAGATGGGGTAGAAATATGCCCATCATAGAGGATCAAAACTGGAAGCCCACAAGACGGGGTAGGAATATGACCATCATAGAGGATCAAAATTGCGAGATCATATGATGGGGAAGGATTATTACCATATTAGAGGATCAAAACTAAGGTATAATGTGGTAGGAATAGGCCCATCACAAAGGATTGAAACTTGGAGATTATATGATGGGGTAGCAATATGTCCATCAGGCTATCCAAGAGGGGGGGTGAATTGGTTATTTAAAAATTTCACGAATAATAATGAAAAATCTTTTCGATACTTAGCAGCGGAAACAATTAAACAAGAACGAAAAGATCAATCTCAAATATTCACCCACGCAGTTAATATCAAAAAGTAAAGTGCAGAACTGAATCAGAAAAGCAAACCAGATTTTATAGTGGTTCGGTCAACTTGACCTACATCCACTCCCCGGAGCCCCCCCTCCGGGTATTGCACTAAACAAAAAGTGTCTCTCCTTTTTCTCCCACAGCAAGGCGGAGAAGCCTGTACAAATACCTCCTTTTCACCACACTGTGAGGCAGAGAACCCGACCTCCTTTTGCTTCCTCCTGAAGCAGGCAGAGAACCTTCAAACTCCTTTTGCTTCCACCTGAAGCGGGCAAAGAACCCCGGATCTTCTTACGAACAATCCTCCCACGACGAACACCGACTAGACGAAAGATGACGAGCGGAGAAGATGACTCTGATATGTGCTTGGAGCAACCTTAGTGAATCCCTCACTAACTCCCCCTCACAAGATCCTCTCTCTCTCTCCCAACTCTCTCTCTCTCTCTAGTGTTTCTCAGGGAAGGAAAGTGGCAAAAGATTTTTCTTATTTCAAGAAAAAGTTTTTTTATAGGAGGGCTTAAAATTTTCCCTAAATCTCAACTGGTCGGCCAAGATCGTCCAGGATGATCGGAATATCGTCCTGTACGATCAGTTCAAATTAAGTTGTTTCAGCCTGGATGATCTAGCACTTCTAGACGATCAGTAGAAAAAATTATTCATATCGTCCCGTACGATCCTGCGATCGTCCAGGATGATTAGTGCAAATCGAGGAATATCATCAAGAAGACAGTTCAGGTCGTCCAGAGAAATCTGTGCTAGACGACCAAAAAATGACTTGATCATCCAGGACGATAGGGACTTCGTCATGTACTATTAGTTCAAAAAGTGCCCAAATCGTCCTGAACACAGTTCGGGACGTACAGCTGAAATGCACTAGACGATCATGATCGTCCGGGATGATCCTGCGATCGTCCAGTATGATATGATCGTATCAATAAATAATTAATTGCTTTCCTTAATTACTAGACTAATTTAGGCATGATTGTACTGAATCGTCCGGGATAATCAGACCAAATAACTTAAAATAAAAACTTGCCTAAGTTGTTCTGGCGGCTGAGAATTTCTGATTTGAGCATATCGTCCCGTACGATCCAAAGATCGTCCAGGATGATCTGCTTAATCAGACTCACTTAACTTGGTCTCCCTAATTAGGGTTTCTATTTTGGCTGGATCGTCCAGGATGATGTGAATATCGTCCAGGACGATATGAACAAGAATTGAACAAAAACTCTAATTCACTCAAGCTCTCCCCCTGAGTGTGTGTGTGCAAGGTTACTTAGGTCGAGGATCAGTTATATTACAATTGACTCAATAAAAAGAAAAATCATACATTTGACACACTTGGACCCGATCTTTAGTTGGCTTGATTTGCTCGTGATCTTTTGTGCCTAAAACGGGTTAGCCAAGCAAAACACACTGGAAACATATTTGTCATCATCAAAACCAGATTTATAATAATCTCTCCCTTTTTGATGATGGCAAACATTTGTACAGTAGTTTGAAAATAAAACTAAACAGGAGATCAAAAAATAGATATATTTTTTTCAAATTTTTATTTAACAATCAAACTAATACAGAAAACATAACACATAACAAAAACTGAAACGACTACAACTGACTCCCCCTTTTCACATCACAAAAAGGAGGAGGGTAAAACAGAACACAGAAATATAAGTACAAAACATAAAAGAGAACAACTACAAAACAGAAAACTAAAACTGAGGCAGATCCTGATCGGAAGAAGGAGGTGGCGGTGGTGGGTTGAAGTAATGGTGAATGGCCTAAAGGTGGGCTCCAATCCAGGCAATGTCCTGGTCATGCTGCTGTTGATGCTGCGCAGCATAGTCAGTGAAGCACTGGATGTCCTCAGCGTGCCGTTGCTCCTGGGCAACCACACAGGAGTCAAATCTTGCCTCCCACTGATCGAAGAGCTGAACCAGGTGGTCAAAGGGAGAGGCAATGTGAAGGGGAGCAGGTGCCTCTGGTGCAGCAGGAACTGGAATGGCCTCTTCCTCCTCTTCCTCAACATCCGGGGCGGGCTCCGAATGTAGTCGGGTGTTGTGTAGGACATGGAAGGCATTATTGGTGAGGAAGGAAGGTGGAACATCTGGAGCTGCAGGATATTGCAGGTCATATTTGGTTTTGAGGGCATAGGCAACGATGTGTCCTAAGGCTAGATTTAGACGACGGCGATGACCTGGATCCCGAATGGTGGTGAGGTGCTCGAGGTACCGGATAATAAGGTCTGTGGCATTAAATTCCCTATTGGCCAGGATGTAGTAGGTGGTCAAGGATAGGAGTGGGGTGATGTGAATTCGATCCCCCGCCTTTGGAATGACGGAGGAACAAAGAACATGCTGAATAGTCCGGGCGTCCTTAAGAAGTGTGGAGTAGGCATTATCATGATAAGGGGCATTTGTATTTCGAAGGAAATGATTGGCGACACTCCAATCATAGTCTGGGTCGGTGATAAGGGTGTGGAGTTTATCACCGGTGATGGAAAGTTGGAGAATGTTATGAAAGTCTTGGTAGGTAAGTTCAACAGGGGCGCTGATTTACATAAGAGAGGAGGGTGGAATAATCAGCCGAAATCTACAAGTTTGCAAAGAAAATACGAAGGAGTTCCGAGCTAAAGGGAAATGCGAGAGTCATGATGAAGGTGAGGGAGGTGTGTGCGAAGAGGTTAAGGACAGGATAAGTGAGAGTGCGGGGATTTACGATTTTCGACGGTGTGATCCCCACTTCGCAATATCGCTCGTATGCAGCCTGATCGGCTACATTGGGGAAGCGAGGATCAACAGGTCCCCGGGAGGAACTGGCACCCTTTTGATGGGATCGTTTGCCACCAGCCATTAGGAATCAAGAGTGTATGGAACTAGAAGGAGAGTGGAAGAAGGAGTGTAAAAAACCTGAAGAAAACTGCTATTTATATTGAAAATGGCCTGATCGTCCCGTACGATTGCGACATCGTACGGGACGATATGGGCATTTATGACGTCTTGGACGATTGGTCAAAAATGCGGTCCGATCATCCAGGACGATTAGGCACATACGATCATCCTGAGGAGTCAGGCTGGACGACCGTTGATGAAAAGTATCATCCAGGACGATTAGGTGGATCGTCCGGGACGATATGCAATAAATATGTCGGACGGGCCGAATTCGAATCGTCCAGCGGCTGACACGTGGATCGTCCGGGAAGATAGGGTGGATCGTCCAGGATGATGGACAATAATTGGAGTAATGTCAGCCATTTGATCAGATCAGGAGGATATGGATCATATCTTCCAGGATGATGTAATGATCGTCCGAGACGATCACCAATAATTGGAGTTTCTGAGTAGCAGGAGCAGAGTGGGGACGATTTTGAATGAATCGTCCAGGACGATGTGTGGATCGTCCAGGATGAAGAGGATCGTCTAGGACGATCGGGGTATCGTCCAGGATGATGTGAAGAAAATAGAAAACATATGGAGTATGAAGATGATAGATCAAGATCCCAAAAACACAACCACGAAATTTAAAAAAAAATGAATAAAACTCACAGCAAAAACAAATAATAGCCACAATTTTTTTTTGATCAAGCTACTCGAGTAAATCAGAATTTTTCCTTGATTTTAGATCCAAAAACCAATATGGAGACAATTGATAGTGCTAAAATCCAGAAAAAGTTGGAAAAATCAACTTTCGTAACTCCGACCCCGGGCACCTTATCGATGCAAACCTCTTTCAAAATAAAAATTCGATTCAGAAGAAAAGACATTAGATTTGAAAAGCGACCTTTCAAGCCTCGTTCCAGAAAAATATCTGATATAATAGTGTTACAAAGTAAGGAATCAGAAATCAAGATTTCCAAACTCAAGCTTTTAAAAATATTAAGTGGCGCACGGATTTTTCTAGGACATTTAACAATCTGAAAGGGAAGAAAGCTTGGTTTGGGCTCATTTTGTGCCTCTTTTTCAAATTGGTTGGCGCTTTGCACATCTTTTCATTTTTGATACACTTTATGTATCCAATTTGGCAATTTCGCATCTTTTCAGTTTTGGGCTCATTTTATGCCTCTTTTTCAAATTATTTGGTGCACTGCGCATCTTTTGTAAGCTTTCTCCTTTTCATAATCATTAAAGAGTCTCAGCTGTGAGATTATCTTCCGGACATAAGAGATGACTCTCCACAGTAAGGAAGAATGATTCACAAAATAAAAGCTATATAGCATATGATAAATGCAATCACTTGGTATAGAAAATCAAACTAATGACTCAAGACTTTGAAAAACACTATTGATATGAGGCAGATTACTGTAGGAAGATAAAATAATCTCTATTTCAAAAACTAACATTTTAATTTTGAAGAGGATTTTTATCCAAAAGAAACTATACACCAGTAAAGGAGTTAGAGGAAGAGAAATAATCATCAATATTTCTTCCCTTTAACAGATTCAGTGGAATCAATCACTGCTTACCAGCTTCCAAACCAAAACAAGGTAAAAACTCCCAGTCGGAAATTCAGATTATCAGAAGTAGTGAGCGATGATCAGATTTTGAAAAGCATAAAACAGTAAATGCAAGATAGGAACCAGTGAATAAAAATAGGTAGAAAATCACATCAAAGTAAATACTCAAATCAAACTAACAGTAAGGCTAAAATAGAAATCAGCAGAAGAAATAAAATTAACTGAAAGCAAATAATCAAACCAAAAACTAACTAACAGAAAATAGAATATCAATCAGAACAATAAAAAATCAGCAGTCATCAGAATCAAGCATTTATATCAATCACTCCTAATCTGGTTCTCAAAATGCTGAATAAGTCAAAGGCCAGTGGTTTAGTGAATATATCAGCCAGCTGATTTTCAGTTGCTACATGATATAGCTCAATGTCCCCTTTTGTAACATGGTCCCTAATGAAGTGATGCCTTATATTAATATGTTTGGTCCTAGAATGTTGGATTGGATTCTTAGAGATACAGATGGCACTAGTATTATCACACAGAACAAAAATTGTGCCAACTGTTACCCCTAAATCCAAGACTTGTTGCTTCAACCAAAGAATTTGGGCCACACAACTCCCCAAGGTAATGTACTCAGCTTCAGCAGTGGAAAGTGTAATTGAGTTCTATTTTCTACTAGACCATGAGACTAACGACTGTCCTATGAATTGATAAGTCCCAGAAGTGCTCTTTTTATCCACCCTACACCCAGCAAAGTCAGAATCCGAATATCCAATGATCTCAAAAGAGGTGTTGTGCCTAGGGTACCAAATTCCTAGGTTTGGGGTCCCTAAAAGATATCTAAGAATTCTCTTAACAGCAGTCAGGTGGGACTCTTTAGGATCAGCCTGAAACCTAGCATAAAGACAGACTCTAAATATGATATCAGGTCGGCTAGCAGTCAGATAAAGCAGTGATCCTATTATCCCTCTATACTTCTTCTGATCAACAGATTTTCCACTTGAATCATTATCTAACTGAACTGACGAGGTCATGGGAGTATTGATAGGCTTGGCTTTATCCATTTCATATTTCTTCAAAATGTCCTTAGTGTATTTAGATTGATTGTGAAAGGTTCCATCATCCGTTTGCCTTATGCTAAACCCCAAAATGTAGGACAATTCTCCCATCATACTCATCTCAAACTCCTTACTCATTATTTTAGAAAACTCATCACATAAATATTTATCAGAAGATCCAAAAATGATATCATCAATATAGATCTGGACAATGAGTAATTCATCCCCTATTCTCCTCAGAAAAAGGGTGGTGTCTACGCTCCCCTTAACAAACTCTCTTTCTAACAGGAATGTGTTAAGCCTCTCATACCAAGCTCTGCGTGGCTGTTTCAATCCATATAAGGCCTTTTTTAATTTGTAGACATGATTTGGATATTAGGAACTCTCAAAACCTGAGGGTTATTCTACAAAAATATCTTCTTTAATTACTCCATTTAAAAAGGCACTCTTGACATCCATTTGAAACAGCTTAAATCCCTTATAACAGGAAAAGGCTAGTAGCACTCTAATGGCTTCCAATCTAGCTATAGGGGCAAAAATCTCCTCAAAATCAATCCCTTCTATCTGATTATACCCCTTAGCCACTAATCTTGCCTTATTTCTCACCACCACACCAAAATCATTCATCTTATTCTTAAAGACCCACTTGGTTCCCACAATACTTTGATTTTTAGGTCTTTCTACTAACTCCCAAATATCATTCCTTACAAAATTATTTAATTCTTCCTGCATAGCTAAAATCCAAAACTCATTCGATAAGGCTTGATTGATGTTGGTGGGTTCAGTCATTGAGATAAAGGCAGAATGGTTTACTTCCTTCCTAAGTCCATGCCTAGTCCTAACACCTTCAGAAGGGTCTCCTAAGATCACTTCTTTAGGATGACTCAAAGAATATCTCCAATCTCTAGGCAACATTGTTTGAGGTTCTACCCTTTCCTCCAGATTTGTATTTCTAACCCCTTGGGTAAGCTCAACAATCTCTTCATCTTCTACTTCAGATCTTGACTCCTTGAGATCAGATTCATCAAACACTACATGGGTTGTTTCTTCCACCACCAAAGTCCTCTTATTGAACACCCTAAAGGATTTCCCCACACTTGAATATCCTAAGAACACTCCTTCATCAGATTTGGGGTCAAATTTTTCTAAGGCTGATTTCTCGTTGTTCAGAATGAAAACCTTACAGCCAAAGACATGGAGGTTGGACAGATTTGGAGTTCTACCCTTAATGATCTCATAAGGCGTCTTGTTAAGTTTGACTCTGACATTTACCCTATTCAGCACATAACAGGAAGTGTTCACCGCTTCAGCCCAAAAGTATTTTGGAAGTGAATACTCGGCAAGTATGGCTCTAGCGGCTTCCACTAAGGTCCTGTTCGTCCTTTCAGCTACCCCATTCTGCTGAGGGGGTCCTAGGAGCTGAAAAATTATGACTAATCCCTTGATCCTCACAAAAACTTCTAAATCTTTCATTTTCAAACTCCCCTCCATGATCACTATGGATGGTAATGATCTCACATCCTAACTTCTTCTGAATCCAAGTAGAGAAAGATCTAAACTCATCAAATAACTCAGATTTATGTGACAAAAACTTTACCCAAGTGCACCTCAAATAATCATCTACAATCATAAACCCATAGACTCTCCCCCCTAAGCTGGCAGTGCTAATGGGTCCAAAGAGGTCCATGTAAAGAACTTCTAAAGGTCTAGAGTAGCTAATGTCCTTAACAGAGTGAAAAGAGGACTGGACTTGCTTCCCTAACTGACAGGCATCACACAGGTGATCCTTAGTGAACTTAAGCTTGGGCACACCTCTAACTAAGTCCTTTTGGGTGACTCTCCTAAGGGTTTTCATACTGGCATGAACCAATCTCCTATGCCATAACCAAGACTCATCAGCAGCAATTTTTAAGCAAATTGAATTATCAGATTTAATGCAACTTACATCCAGCTTGTAGACGTTGTTGATCCTTTGCCCCTGCAAAACAACTTCATCATTTAAGCTTAAAATGCAGCCAGTGGGTAGGAATTTGATGTTGTATCCCTTGTCACAAAGTTGACTGATGCTCAGCAAGTTGCGTTTCAGTCCATCTACAAGCAAAACATTATCAATCATAAAATTCTTTGAATCACCAATTATACCTGAGCCTACCACCTTCCTGGTGGTGTTATCTCCAACTGTAGCCTTGCCTCCAGCTCTGGCCTCCAACAAAATGAACTGATTTGCATCTCCAGTCATATGTCTAGAACATCCGCTATCCAGGTACCACATGCTCTCACGAGGTCTTGTGTGAGAGCACACCTACAAAAATATCAAACATCAGTCTTAGGAACCCAAATAGGTTTGGGTTCCTTCTTATGAAAAGAAGAATGTAATGCATGCGTGCTGTGCTGTGAAACAGGAAGTTTGGGTTTCTACACCCAATGTGTACTATGGTGAATAGTGCAGGTGTGGGAAATGTGTCCTAACATGCCACATGAAAAACATCTAACACCAGGAAAAGGGTTAACTAATCTACGTGGGTGATAGTGCCTCTTTCTAGATGTATATGAAACATGCTTTGATGAACTTGCAACAAATTTTTCAAAAGGTGGCGGTGCATAAAACTGTTCAAACGTAGGCGGTGTTTTGTTCTTTTCAAAAGCACTGATTTTCACTTTTAAAAACTTAATATGTTTATTTAAACTTGCAATTTCAAAAGTTCTTGCACTTTCATTACTTTCTAAATCACATGCCATATCATTCACTTTCTTAAAAGCAACTTCTAATTCAACATGCGATGTTTTTAACAAATCATGCTCAACAGTTTAATCAGAATATTTTTTGTTCAAATCATCGAATTCATCAAGCAAAGACATGTAATTGGAATCAACAGTGGAATGATCTTTAACTAAAACATCATGCTCTTTTTGCAAAGTCAAATAATCTAATTTCAAACTAGCATGAGTTTTCTTAAGCTTCCTATACGATGTATGAATTTTTTCAGAAACTTCAAATAATTGATCGTAAGTAAGGTCACTTACCTCTTCCTGGTCTGACTAACCAGGGTGATCATCAGCCATCAGACACAAGTTTGTTTCCTCCTCTTCAGCTTCAGTCTCAGAGGAGTCGGATGTAGAGTCTGCCAGAACGCCTTCTGAATCCGCTTCTTATCCTTTCTGAACTTTCGTTTCTCCTCACCCTTCACCTTGCTTGGGTGAGCCTTGAGTGTAGGACAATCCTCCTTTATGTGTCCAGGCTTCCTGCATTCAAAACAAACAGATTCAGATGAACCTTTAAAATTTTTACTGCCTTACCTTTGTTCCACTTTTGAAAATTCTTATTCTTTTTCCTTAGAAAGCTCTTGAATTGCTTTGTGATTAAGGCAACATCATCGCTATCAGACCCGGAAGTGCTAGCATCTGAATCTTTGGCCTTTAGTGCCACTGTCTTCTCTTTCTTGCGTTCACCTGCATCAAGTTGTCTTTGGTTCACCCCTTGCTCGTAAGCAATGAGTGATCCAAGTAAGCTGTCAATAGAGTAAGTATTTAAATCTTTAGATTCAGTGATAGCAGTAATCTTAGCATCATAAGAAGCAGGTAAACATCTAAGAATTTTGTTCACTCTTTCATAGTTAGTAAGTTCTCTACCTAAAGCATGCAAAGAGGTAATAATCTGAGTGAACCTTGTGTACATTTCTGAAATAGTCTCACTAGGTTTCATTCGAAAAAGTTCGTAATCATGTAACAAGTTGTTTAACCTAGACTGTTTGACTTCAGTTGTACCTTCGTATGTTATACATAATCTATCCCAGATTTCCTTTCCCATTGTACAAGTAGAAACACGCATATAGTCTTCAGATTTTAAAGCACAAAAGAAATAGTTCAAGCATTTTACATTTAACTGTGCTAAATCACGATCTTCAAATGTCTAATCAGCAAAAGGTAATTCAGTTTTTATATTGTTAATCAATCTAAAAGGTGGTTCGTATCCATCCTTAACTAACATCCACATACGATAATCAATAGATTGCAGAAAAGTAGACATGCGTGTTTTCCAAAAATCAAAAGGAATATTGTCAAACAATGGTGGTCTTGTAATAGAATAACCTTCAGCAGTATTACGATTGTTACAGTTAGCCATGGATCAAATTTAAAAGTTTTTAAACCTAAGTTTTGAATCCCGCTCTGATACCACTTGAAAGTTCGATAGGGATGTTAAGCCCTAGTGAACTAGTCCCAAGGCTAACCAAGAGGGGGGGGATGAATTGGTTATTTAAAAATTTCATGAACAATAATAAAAAATCTTTTCGATACTTAGCAGCAGAAATAATTAAACAAGAACGAAAAGATCAATCTCAGAAATTCACCCACGCAGTTAATATCAAAAAGTAAAGTGCAGAACTGAATCAGAAAAGAAAACCAGATTTTATAGTGGTTCGGTCAACTTGACCTACATCCACTCCCCGGAGCCTCCCCTCTGAGTATTGCACTAAATAAAAAGTGTCTCTCCTTTTGCTCCCACAGCAAGGCGGAGAAGCATGTACAAATACCTCCTTTTCACCACACGGTGAGGCAGAGAACCCGACCTCCTTTTTCTTCCTCCTGAAGCAGTCAGAGAACCTTCGAACTCCTTTTGCTTCCACCTGAAGCGGGCAGAGAACCCCGGATTTTCTTACGAACGATCCTCCCACGACGAACACCGACTAGACGAAAGACGATGAGCGGAGAAGATGACTCTGATCTGTGCTTGGATCAACCTTAGTGAATCCCTCACTAACTCCCCCTCATAAGATCCTCTCTCTCTCTCCCAACTCTCTCTCTCTAGAGTTTCTCAGGGAAGGAAAGTAGCAAAAGATTTTTCTTGTTTCAAGAAAAAGTTCTTTTATAGGATGGCTTAAAACTTGCCCTAAATCTCAACTTGTCAGCCAAGATCGTCCAGGACGATCGGATTATCGTCCTGTACGATCAGTTCAAATTCAACTATTTCAGCCTGGACGATCTGGCTCTTCTGGACGATCAGTAGAAAAAATTGTTCATATCATCTCGTACGATCCTGCGATCGTCCGAGACAATTAGTGCAAACCGAGGAATATCGTCCAAAAGACAGTTCGGGTCGTCCAGAGGAATCTGTGCTGGACGACCAAAAAATGACTTGATCGTCTAGGACGATAGGGACCTCGTCCGGTACGATTAGTTCAAAAAGTGGCCAAATCGTCGTGAACACAGTTCGGGACGTACAGCTGAAATGCACTAGACGATCATGATCGTCCGGGATGATCCTGCGATCGTCCAGGATGATATGATCGTATCAATCAAAAATTAATTACTTTCCCTAATTATCAGACTAATTTAGGCATGATTGTACTGAATCGTCCAGGACAATACACGTATCATCCGGGACGATCATACCAAATAACTTAAAATAAAAACTTGCCTAAGTTGTTCTGGCAGTTGAGAATTTCTAATTTGAGCATATCGTCCCGTACGATCCAAAGATCGTCCAGGACGATATGATTAATCATACTCACTTAACTTGGTCGCCCTAATTAGGGTTTCTATTTTGGCTGGATAGTCCAGGACGATGTGAATATCGTGCAGGATGATATGAACAAAAATTGAACAGAAACTATAATTCACTCAAGCTCTCCCCCTAAGTGTGTGTGTGCAAGGTTACTTAGCTTGGGGATCAGTTACATTACAACTGACTCAATAAAAAGAAAAATCATACATTTGACACACTTGGACCCGATCTTGAGTTGGCTTGATTTGCTCGTGATCTTTTGTGCTTGGAACGGGTTAGCCAAGCAAAACACACTAGAAACATGTTTGTCATCATCAAAACAAGATTTGCAATACAAGGAGGATCAAAACTGGTAGATAATATGATGAGGTAGGAATATGCCAATCGTAGAGGAATAAAAATAGGAGACTGTATAATTAGGTAGGAATATGCCCATCAAAGAGGAGCAAAACTAGGAGTTCATATGTTGGGGTAGGAATAAGCTCATCACAGTGGATCAAAACTAGGACATTGTATGATTGGGTTAGAATATATCCACCATAGAGGATCCAAACTGGGAGATATTTGATGAGGTAGGAATATACCCATCACACATGATCAAAACTAGGAGATCCTCTGATGGGGTAGGAATATACCCATCACAAAGGATCAAAATTGGGAGATTATATAATGGGGTAGAAATATGCCAAACTTAGAGGATCAAGATTGAAAGATCATATGTTAGGGTAGGATTATGCCCATCAAAGAGGATCAAAATTGGGAGATCATTTGATGGGGTAGGAATATAAACATCATAGAGGAATACTATTGGGAGATCATGAGATTGGGTAGAAATATTTCCATTATAGAGGATCGAAACTATGAGATCATATTATGGGGTAGGAATATGCCCATCACAGAAGATAAAAACAAGGAGATTATATAATGGGGTAGGAATATGCCCATCACAAAGGATCAAATTTGACAGATTACAGGATGGGTAGAAATATGCCCATTATAGAGAATTAAGTTTGGAAGATCATATGATTGTGTAGGAATATGCCCATCACAGAGGATCAAAACTGGGAGATCGTACAATGGTGTAGGAATATAGCCTTTTTAGAGGATCAGAATTGAGTGATCACATGATGGAGTATGAATAGGCCCATCACAATGGAACAAAATTGGGTGATCATTTGATGGGGTATGAATATGCCCATCACAGTGGATCGAAAAATGGAGATCAAATGATATGGTAGGAATATGCCCGTCATAGAGGATCAAAATTGGGAGATCGTACCATGGGGTAGGAATATGCCCATAAAAGAGGATCAAAATTGGGAGATCATATGATGGGGTGGGAATATGCCTATCATAGAGGATCAAATCTGGGAGATCTTATGATGGGGTAGGAATATGTCCATCACAAAGGATCTAAACTGGCTGATCATATGATGGGTATAAATATGCCCATCATAGTGGATCAAAATAGGGAACTCATATAATGGTGTTGGAATATGCCTATCACAAAGGATCAAAACTGGGAGATCATATAATGGGGCAAGAATATGCTCATCACAGGGGATCAAAACTGGGACATCGTATGATGGGGTAGGAAAATGCCTATCATAAAGAATCAAAATTGGAATATCATAAGATGGGGTAGGAATACACCCATAACAGAGGATCAAAAGTGGAAGCTCATATGGCGGGGTAGAAATATGCCCATCATAGAGGATCAAAACTGGGAGATCATGTGATGGGGTAGGAATATGCCCATCTTAGAGGATCAAAACTAGGATATTATGGGGTTGGAATAGGCCCATCACCAAGGATTAAAACTTTGAGATTGTATGATGGGGTAGGAATATGCCTATAAAAGAGGATCAAAATTGGAGATTGTATGATGGGG
>JAGFBR010000417.1:0-12170 GCA_019925795.1 Dendrobium chrysotoxum | reverse complement strand
CATGACAGGGAATGTCGGTACTGCCCTCTATGTGGCTCCAGAATTGACAGTCAAGGCGGTGGTCCGTATTCAGACAAGGTCGACATGTACTCACTGGGGATCATGTTTTATGAGATGTGTCAGTACTTTGCAACAGGCTCTCAGAGGGTTATGGAGCTGCTCAAGATTCGCGAGAAGGACCACGTGCTCGATGTGCCTTACCGAGCAGGAGGGGAGAAAGAAGCACAGGGCAAGCTGATTACTTGTCTGATTGCTCACAAGCCGAGCGAGCGACCGAGCAGCGCAGAGTTGCTTCGAAGCGACATTCTTCCGGCAGATCTCAAGGATGAAACGATCAGGCAGGCTCTTACCGGACTATCAGACCCAAGTCTCCCTACCATCAAAAGATCATGTCAGCTCTGTTCTCACACGACACTGCAAACAGCAAAGACAAGGTCAAAGCCTTGGCATGGGATGCAAAGGCAGCTATGATCAATGGCGATGCGTCTCGACTTCGGGTAAGAGATACTGCAAAGCGAGCTCTGGAGACTGTCTTCCGACGACACGGTGCTGAGGAGATCCGCCGGCCTGCCATATTTCCAAAGTCTCCTTACTACGCGCAGCCGGAAGTCGTTCAGCTCATTGATGCGAACGGCAACCTCCTACAGCTACCGTACGACCTTGTCATTCCTCAAGCCCGAGAGCTCGCAAAATACCCATCACCAGTCAGATGTACGTATACCTTTGGCACTGCGTACCGGGGACAGAGCACGAGCGGAGGCCGGACCGCCTCTCGAGAGTCAAGAAGTCGACTTCGATATCTCTGGTGTCGATACCAACAATCGTGCGAGAGACGATGCGGAAGTCTTGAAAGTGATGGACGAAGTGTTCTTGGAACTGCCGCTTGTGGACTCAACCATGATACTTCACATCAATCACTCGAGCCTGCTCAATGCCGCCCTCGACTATTGCAGGATCCCAGTGGCTCAACAGCAGCAAGTCAAAGACATTCTTAGCAGGCTTGGCTTTGGGAAGCACACGTGGAGCACGATCCGTGTGGAGTTGAGGAAGTTCGGGCTCTCTGATACCATCTTGGACGATCTCCAGCTATTTGATTTTCGAGAGACACCGGACAAGGCAGCGTCCCGTCTTCGATCGCTCATCATGGCTGGCAGAGCACATCACACGCTGGAGAACAGCCTCAGCTATCTGACGGAGCTTGCGGAATTTGCGCTCTCCTTCGGAGTGCATCGCAAGATATATCTGTCACCGCTGGCCAGCGTCAACTCCCGATTCTACGAGGACGGCTTGCTTTTCCAGTGTGTACTCGAGCGCAAAGGATCACGTATGGTCGTTGCCGCTGGCGGACGGTACGACCGTCTCATCTCAGCGCATCAAGCTCCTGCTGCTTCGCATTTGAGCTCATCACAGGGAGCCGTGGGAGTGTCAATTGGATTGGAGCCAATCATCAACATCATGGCCAGAGCCTATGAAGGCAGATTGGTCAAGAAGGCCTATGCTCGAGACGATGTCAACATCGACGGCCAAGTTTCGAAACGCTGCGCCGTCTTGATCGTCGCTGGCACGTCCGAAGCGTTACAGCATGTTGGCTCGAAGCTTCTCGCTTCCCTCTGGGCGGCCGATATCAGTGCAGAGCTGTCACACGAGCGATCTCACGCTATGGGGCACTACAACTGGATGGTGACCTTGAAGCATGAAGCCGCTCTCACAGTGCGGGTGACGGAGGCGGGCCACAGAGAATGAAGAAGATGTGCCCGTAGCATCTTTGACATCTCATCTTCAGCAAGAGTTTCGAGACCGCAGGAGGACAGTCACAAAAGTGGCTCCGCTGCTGAGGCACAGCAGCTCTCACAACGTGGAACAGAAGAGCAACAACGTGCAAGTACTGATGGCCGGGCATGGAAGCAAGAAGTCGAATAAATATCAAATTGTCGCTGCAGCGCAAGAGCGATGGTCGAAGAAGCTGGACGAGGCGAAGGCCGCCCCAATTCTCGCAGTGGAGACTACGGACAAGGTGTTGGAGCTGATTCGGCAGACCCGTCTCAGCGATGCTGAGAGCTGGCGCAAAGCGACACAGAGCGTCCAGCTGAGCGAGAAGAAGTACGTGGAAGATATTCAACGGCAGCTAGATCGTTGGCGAGCCGAGTGGGAGGAGCAGGATGGGATGCGCGAAGCTTGCGTGTACAACTTCCGCACGCAATACTGCGTCTACTATGACTTGGGCTTGTAGATACGATGGAATGAAGGATGAGAGACGAGAAACGAGACACGCGGATAGATAGCAGGTCAATGCATTGGTGATCACGCTATTGAACCTTGCGTCGCGAGTGAAGGTCTCAAAGACTGCATCCCATTGCTGATAATGCCCGTCGGTATTAGAGGCTTTCCCCATCGTAATAAGCGTCCTTCGCAAGCTTATAGTATGCTTCGGCATGTATCTCCGGCTTTGTCTCGCTGCCCTCGATCTCCTTGTCGTATTGCAATGTCAGGTTCTCGATCCTTCCTTCAATGCTGGTGGTAGTCGCGTGACGAGCGAGTGGATGTGATTGTCGAGCCGGTGATAGCGTCGCTGCGGGGTCGAGGCGCTTATTTGCTGTTTGCTGGTCAGTATGAGGTCCAATGGCTTGAGATTGCTGTTTGATCGTACCTGCGCGCTCTCGTCTTTCTCCTCTTACGCTTCAAGCGTCGAACTCTCTTCTTCCTCCACTTAGCTCTCATCTTGGCTAGTGGTTGACTGTGAGGTTTATCAGCGCCTGCAAAGAGGTGCAAGAGGTCTACTGAAGCCTCAATGGTCGGTGAGACATACCTTGGTTGCCGTGTGATGAGATTGCTAGTTGGTGAAGAAACAGACGTAGAGAGCTTCGTGGAATTCGGAGAAGACGAGTGCGGGCTTGGCGATGACGCTAAATCTGTTATCGTCACGTGCTGATACGCAAGCGTCCGCGTTCATCGCGTTTCGCGCTGTGGCTTCAACCTCGCTTCTCTCATCTCATCTTCTCTATCCAATGTCAAAGATCCGCACGAAGAATCACGGCGGCACGAGGGACATTGCTTATTCTCCAGACTGGAACGGTAGTGGAGATGGCAAGCACGAGGAGGAATGATGCCTATCCTGTCGCATACCTCATCTTCTGTACCACGCGTCCTGGCAGCGAGCAAGGTACCTTGCCGAAGTTTCAGCGGCAGTGCGACCGATACTGATGATAGCTCAGTTGAGATACCCATTCACCCCAAGGTGCAATTCGATGTCGGCAGAGACGATGTCAGGGACCTGCTGGGAATTGAACATCTCACTCTCTCCATCCATCATGTCCGTCTTCGTTGTGTGATGTACGACGAGAACGACAAAGATGCCGTCGCCCCGATGATATACTTCCGAGTCTTGTCCTCCAACAGTGTCGAGCTCAAGCGTACCGGCGTCGGTCACAACACCGGCGTCGCTGTATCCCCTGGCCATGGCGACATTCTCCTTAGCGGCGGCGACGTGCTCAAGCTGATTCCAGATGTGTATTTACAATTTCAATATCACCGCTCGATCAGCATTCCAAACACTCTCGACCGCACTCAACGTGCAGAGGCGAAGTCATTTGCCGATCAATTCATCTTGAGCGGACGTCGTCTAGGTGCTGGAGCTTATGCAAGCGTCTACGTCGCAATCAAGCGAAGCAACAAGCGACAAGTGGCCTGCAAAGCTGTACCTCTACCCAGAACGAATGGCGACGAGGACGACGACAGCGGCACAGGCGTCCAACAGGCCGCTCAAAAACCTGCCCAAGCAAATTCAGGAACGTCAAAAACTTGCTCGAGAGTACCTCATACTCGAGCAGCTTGATCATCCCAACATAGCGTCGCTCGAGAAGGTCATTTGTGCATCACGCAACATCTACATCTTCCAAGAGCTCATTACTGGCGGAGATCTGCTCTCCTATCTGGATCGCGAAGGATCGCTGACCGAAGCGCGTGCGGCAGTGATCGTGCTGCAGCTTCTCAAGGCCGTCGACTATCTGCATGATCAAGCTACGCGCATCGTGACATCAAACCGGAAAATGTGCTCGTCACTTCGTGGCGAGATGGAGCACGCGTCGTTCTCACCGACTTTGGCCAAGCGAGAGCACTCAAGGGTACAGCTGCAAGTGAGAAAGGCTCAAAGCTGTTCAGAATGCAATCATCTGCTGGTACCCCGGGCTACGCAGCACCCGAGCTTATGGATCAGCAACCAGAAGGATACAGCAAAGCTATCGATATCTGGTCTGTTGGCTGTGTGAGTGCTACCCTGTTGACCGCCAACACACTCTTCCCAGAGGACAAGGACGAATACAAGACTGGACAGAGTCCTTCTGAAGGCTCCAACCGCGATCGCTGGGATGCCAATATCATTGACCATCACAAACTCTGGACTCATGTCAGTCGCAAAGCCAAAAGCTTCGTCAAGGGATGTCTTGCCAAAGACGAAGGACAACGATTTACGGCGAAAGAAGCGCTCAGGAGCGACTGGCTCTCCAACAAACACTATGCTCACGAACTTGCTGCTGCATACGAGAGGGCCATCGAGGATTGGGCGCCTCGTGAGCGGAAAGGTCCACTCATCGACTTCATCGATACCACTGACGCTGTCTTAGTCGCCGATACTGTCTGCAAGGCTAAGTCGTCTACCGAACATTTGAAGTCCAAGCACTTCCAAAACGATGCAGAAGTCAAGCGCGTGGACACCATCCGCAGCAGCAAGCTCTGCACTCACACGGCCGTTCAGACTGCAGCGACCTCGTCTGCCACCAATGTCTCACGATCCTAAAGAAGCAAACGTGGGCATGCCATCCTCGTCACGCCGGGCTGTGGATGAGTATACGTTCGCAAGCCCTATCAAAGCGCCGGGATCCTTCCTATTCGCTGGCTCCACTGCTAGTGCGAGTAGCGCGCCCCTTTCGATCTGTGAGCGTGGACCTCCGCAGACGCAATTGACAATGCAGACATTGCCGCTTTTCGCCAATATCAAGATCCTCAAGAGACGCAGGATGAGCGCTATCAACGAAGGCAGATGCAGCTGGCGCCGCACCCGAATCCGCTCAATAACGATGGAGATTTTCGAACGATGGACTCGCAGGAGTATGGCAGGCCAGAGAAGAAGGTGTGCCGTTGATGTAGCATGGTACTACCGCGGTTGAGTTCTTCTGCGATTGGCGATACATCGCAATGATGAGAATGCAGCGTACGGTCACCATGGGCTGAACAAGCACAGATTCTTTGCATGAGTAAGAGACATTACTACTAAATCGTTCGACCCCGAGGCTTAACAGGTCTGTCGGAACTCATACTTCCTGTCCAGGCATGAGAAGGAACAGAGACTAGCATGCGCCTTTGCACTCTTCATTGTCCACCCTGCATTTCGCTCAAATATATCTGAGACTACGCATTAGATCTGCCAACAAGAAATGCGCCACGTGAGCTTTTCGGGTTCCTTTCGCTGGCCAGATCGTAACCATGACAGACAATGGTGAGCAAACAGGACTCCATTGAGACCAACGTCAGCCAGACTGTCCAGTTTGGAGCTTCTCAAGACAAAGGGATAACAAGGATAAGTAGCGGTGTCATCTTGTCATGACTGGTCCAGTTCTTCTCATTCCAACCCAGAAGGGACGCTCAAGGCTCGAGGGTGGGAGAGATGTCCAAGTCAGAGAGGCCGCAGGGAGACGATGAGCGCCCTTCCCCCGGCCGCAAGCGCAACGACAAGCACGATGCCTGGCAGCTGATTACGACAGAACATAATAAATGCGCGGCAAATGGAGAGGTCAACGAGAGAGCGCATCGAGCCGTTTGGCGGGCTCCTGCTTCAGGTTCCCCTCCCGACACCCTCAGATGCATCGTCGATGGAGTGGAAAGTCGCTTCGAGCGAGCTGATCTCATCGACAAAGGTGCAAACGGCATCGGCTATCTCTACACCTCTAGTTCGTTGTCCGGTCACAAAGTCGCCGCCAAGCTGATCAATGTGGAAGTGAACCGCGGCCAGTGTCGGGAACCAACTGAGTACGTCTTGTTGAAGAAGCACATGAAGCGACATCCGAACATCATCGACCTGCAACGCCTGCTTTCATCAACTTCGGTACAGCTGAAGCCTTTATCGTGATGGACTTTTGCGCTGTCGGCAGCGTGAACGACCTGGTAGAGAAACACAACGGACGTGGAAGCGCATCTCGACAAGATTTCTGATGCACTTCATCACTTCCATGACGGCGGCTTTCGGCTTCCTGCACGAAGGCTTGCGATACGGAGACGACGACAAGACGGTCCAGCGAGATCCCAAGCATCGAAAAGTCGTCCATCGAGACGTAAAACTTGCCAACATCTTGCTCTGTTCTCGCCCAAACAGCGACCACAGCCTGCCTCAGCTCGTCCTTGCAGACTTCGGCAGTGCACAGCTAGCACCAGCGGGTACGCCAGACTTCTCTCGGAAGTCTCGGTCCCTGGCAGCAGAAGGGACCTGACATAATGGAGCAGCGTGTCCCAAATCCTGCAAGCGACGTCTACGCTTTCGGCTCGTGTGTATGCAGGTTGCTGTTTTGTGGGCTCGGTGTGAGGGACGATGGGCTCAAGGGAGCATATGAAACCTCAGGGCTGGAAGGGACGGAATTTTCGCTTGAAATGCTGCGGCGATGCCTGAGCGCTGATTTGCAAGAGCGGCCGTCGACGGAAGAGTTGTTTCTGATGGGTGGCAAGTTGAAGGCTGAATTGGCGTTGATGGCTAAGAGGGACGATCAGGTAGTGACGATACAGGGGTTGATGAGAGGGCTCAGAGGATGAACAAATGGCGACAGGCTATGCAAGCATGCGGTTCAAGGCTCTCATACCTTGTGAAAACGTTCTGATCTTTCACGCTTGCACTGAATGCCCCTCTTCTAGCGCATGATCAGCAGTGGTCAGCTTCACTGGCTCGAGATATAGCGAAGAAGGGACGTCATGAACTTTGACGAAGGCCCATTGATGAAGGCAGCGCTGCTCGCGTCTGTCACACGAGCTACGCTTCCAGAGCAGAGACAGGGTCGAACTCGCGGTAAGACGATGGCATTAGGCCAGGAGTCTTGATCCGCGTTAGACTTCGCTGTCCTGGCCTATTCGCCACTTCAAGCTCATTGCCAGCCAGTCGATTCCAAGCCTCGTTGTTTCCCTTTCTATAAAGTAGTTGCCTGGCGAACATCAGGCACCCGATCCATCCCGATCTGCTCTTCGCCTCCCACTAGTCGCGCCAGGCTCTCGTCCATCACGCGATCGCTTCCGTCCAAGCTCATGGTGTAGCATGCCCGCATCACTCCTGCTCGAAGGCCAAAAAGGAGAGGCGACGCACTACAGGGCACTTCTCGCCAATACTCCCAATGCTGCCCGAGCCGCTGCATGGCACTACGCTCCCGCAAGGCCGCCCGCTATGATGTGTGCGGTACTTGGGAGGGCGGGTTGGGGGTTGGATAATTCTGTCGATGCCGATGGCGCCGGAGTCGAGCTGTACAGCGTTTCACCAGCCAGCCCACCGATAATGACGGCTGCGGACTAAAGAAGGCAACGTCTCGGGATGGTTTCATCGAAGCTGGCAGCTCCATCCCCACATTCCCAACTGCGACGATTGACGGAGCTCCACGTGTTCAAAAAGCGTTCGGATCATCTCAGAATACTGCTTTGCCCTTTTCCCCCCAACCCATCATCCTGTTCCCGACCGCGCTCTACTGAGGCTTCTTTGATCTTACGTTGCGGCGACCACGCGATCGAATCGTTGCGTTCGCGACAGCAGCAGTGTTGCGCTTGGGCGATGCGCCTCATCTTGTTTGCGCCGCCCGCTTGCCGCCCTGTTTTAGCAACTCTGCTGATTTCGTCGAATGTTGGGCATCTGCTACTTTCCGTGCTCGTCGTTGGGCTGGGATCCAGCGGCTCATAGGTCGACTCATCGCCCGCTGTCTACTTCTCATTTCCTAGCGACAGGATCCTCGTTGCACCAGACACTACAAGCACTCGGAATGAGGCTCTTTTCGCCACCGATCGTGCTTGCTATCGCTCTGATTCGCGTCCGCGTGGTCGTCCATCCATGAGTCGACAAGGATTGCCTTGTCCTGAGAACAAGAGACGGATGTCTAAAGGACGGGCACTGCTGCCCTTCTGTCGTGTTCCTTTTACATCTTCTCCTCTCTCATCGCTCATTGCAAGATGTAGGCCTTAGACCAGATTTATTCGCTTTGTTGCAACGCCTTTCGGTTTAGAGCATCTGTCCCGCGACAGCAATCACAAAGAGAGAAGCAGACCAGTAATATCGACAGCAGCAGTATACCCAGCAATCATCGGCACCTTCGACGACTCTTTTGTACTGCTTCCTAAACATCAACGACACGAACAATCGCGAGTCAGTCGACGATGTCAGCGATGTCGACAAAGACCGCAAACAAGCCTCCACAGGGGCTCGCCACTGAACGGCGTGAGCGACGGAAGAATCATCAAGAAGGCAGTGGTACGTACTATTGAGTGGACCACGAAGTTTACATGCTGATTGAAATCTCTAGACAAGCAAGTCCAAGAGCATGAAGGGCGGAGCAATGGCGAGCTTTTTGGAGGATTCTGGCGATCTCTTGTCTTGTTACATCTCTCACGGAGGCAAGGACCTGAAGGACGGTGTGGTATTCTTGCGCAAGGGCTAGAGGGCATGTCATGGCAGACTTAATGGCTCTAACGCCTGAGGAAGGACTTGGTGTGAGGACCTGTGACGTCTAATTTAGCTCGCGCCAACGAGCTCGTGCATGGCTTTTCTTTAATGCACTCAACGGTCTACCATGTTCTTCTTCTACCCATTGACTCCTTGACCATGTCGTGGCACGTGTAACATCATTCATCTCAACGTTCTGGCTTCTTGAACGGATCAGAGTTTGGTCCGTGAAGGCGGTGTGAGCGCTTGACGTGGAAGCCGGAATGTCCAATAAAAAGTGAGGCGGTCCACCATGTCTGGCCGAACCAATCAACGAAGTACCCTGGCAGTGACGAACCCAGAGTGCACGCAGCTTGATTGACTCATGTGATCGGCCCTCCAGTACCAGAACTCGTCTCGTTGTTGTCGTGGAGGTACCTGCGTCGAGAGCACTGCATGTCTGTTCTGACTGTTCCACAGCTCCGTAAAGATGATCCCGACGCATGTCGTTCTGTCGACTCGATCTATCGATCGTTCACAGCCCAACTAGTTGCCGCCGCGGCGCCATTGGCATGCCCCATACTGCCTCGGCGCTTTCCGACTCTTTCGTGTCGCCGCGCTACCATTGCCGAACACCTCACAGCTCCGGTCATACCTTCGGTCCATCATGAGAGCGCTTACCGCCTCGCTCCTTGCCCGCTGGTTGGGCTGGCGTTAGTCGATATCTGCACGCACAAAGCCTATAGCTGGAATATCGATAGCGACACGTTGCGAACCAAATCAGTACAGCAAGAGTCTTTCTCGGCGGCAGTGAGCGATTTGCCGCTGTGAGGAACCGCCGCTCTAACATTTCATATCCGCACCTGAACACCAGAAGAGATAAGAGATGTGTGCCAAAGCTCCATGGAGACAAGCACCGGCCGAAAAAGTCGTCAGATCTGCATCATTTCATACCTGCGTGTCTCATAAATCATTTCCATACACCGAGAGATACGGCCCATGACTTCCGCACCGCAAACAGGCATCATATCCTCTACAGGCTCGATTTGCCGTACGGCATCTTTACGACTCTTGTCCTGCATAAGCTCCGTCAACGTCTGAGCATTGTGTTCGGACACTGCGCCGACGACCGTGACACTGCCGATGCCGTAGAGATCACCGAAAGGTCGGAGAATCTCAGCCACATCACCACAGTCCTTCAACGACCCTTCCCGCTGGCGGACGAGTTCGCTCTTCTTCGCTTCGAGATAGTTGTCGCCGTTCTGCACGCGAATGCTGACCCGTGATAGCTGCCGGTGCTCATCCTTTTGGCCTTCCGAACCACCCCGTAGAGCGTTGACAAGCCGCTGCACCTGCTTCCGCAGACCGAGCGTCAAAGCCTTCCCGGAGACGTTGAACTTGATCATCCCGGTGTAGCTGCCCACCAGATCCACAGTGATCGCCACCTTCCTCACGAGCCCGATGTATCTTGGATTCAAGAGCTTGAGGAATTCGAAAGTCCGACTTGGCGCGACACCCGAAGCCAGCAGCCAACGAAATCGAAACGATATCCCCGTTGTACGAGACGAAGAGCTGGAAGGTGTTGGACCCGTAGATCAGCTCCGCGCACTCATCGTGCAGCTGCTTGCACACTCCCAGCACATCGATATTCCTCTCTGCCATACGACATTGTTCGCCCCCGCAGCCATGAACGAGGTGTTCGCCACCACCCGCCGGCATCCCTTTCGCCTGCCGCTTCTTGACGGCCGAGAAGTTCTGTACATGCTGCGTCAAGCCACTGCAGTCCCTGAACTTTTGTGTGTATGGCAATAGATAGCTCATATCTCTTGTCGTAACTCCAAGGGTAGTCTCAGGAGTGGGAACTTCGGCTTTCTGGGACGCTGGCGAGCGGGAGCGATGCTCGAGTTCAGTGAAGCTTTCATGACGTTCGCATGGATACGGCGGCGCTCGTTCGATAGGGTGGTCGGAGCGAAGTGCGGACTTATATAGTAGTCGCGACAATTATAATGGCCTTGATCCATGCTGTGCAACGATGTCGCCGGCCAATAGTCGGATAGCAAGCACGTGAGGCGGTTTGTGAGACGTGAAGTCCTCCGCTGGGGAATGGGATAGGGAGTGGGCCTGTGCGCTTATTCATCGCTAACCCATCCCGACCGTTGCGACTCGCTGCTCCTTCTTCCTTCCCTCTTCACCAACGACAGCCATGACCGTACCATCGAATGCAGCCCATCGCGGGCTTGCTCTGACAATGCCATTTCCCGTCCTCGACGGCCACCCAAGCCTTTCTGATAGCCCCAACGAAGGGGTGAACACCTCCTAATCCTCTGGCGTACTGCTGGGACAGCGACAGATCGCTTCTCAGCTTCAACATTACACCACCGGAGAAGGAGGAGAAGAGAGGACTAGAAATTTGAAAGAAGAGAAAGACTTGACACCAGGCGAAGGCGATACATTGAGCAGGAACGGGGCTTAGAGATCAGCACATTGAAACGGCTTGCCAACAACTCCAGCCATGTATCTCGACACACTCCTGCCCACAGAGGTCGTCGACCACATATTCCTGTCCCTACCGAACATTTCATCAGTCACGGCCCTTTCCCGCAACGTGCCATCGCCTGCACAGCATCTACCACTCTTCGAAGAAGCTCGTCATCCTCGGCGAAGCCGCCGACGCTGAATTTGGTCCATTTCATGACGCAGTTCAGCTGCTCACTCACAACGCATCCAGCCGGCTCATGTGCGGCGCGAGGCCCCGATCTCGGAGGCACTCATCAAGCAAATTGTCAAGGTCGGGCGGGTTGCCCAGCGCTGGGAGGAGCTTTATCCTTTCAAGAAGTGGAAGACTGATTACGCCGACCGTCGTCTTCTCACCAGCCATGAGCGTTACCTCGTCCGACGTGCCATCTATCGGCTCTGGCTCTTCACAAAGCATTCACAATTCATCGCATGTTCGCACCTGTCGCAGCATCCCGGAAGTCGTACGCGAACGTGCGGCTTTGCTGCACAACTTCTCTACGCGTGAGCTGGCGGAGATCCTAGACGTCCATCAGACGCTTCGAGATGTCATCGCGAACAACGTCTGCCCTTCCAACGGCAAGATCAGGCAGAAGTTCCAGAAGCGCTTTCCGGAGAGTAACCATCAGCTCCTCTTCAACATTCACCTGAACTACACACACCGCACCATCCGCCTTTGTGCCCGACGGCTGGCTTCACAACTCTAGCTTCGGCCGCGCCAGGACTGATTCTCGACTCGAACCGTCTCGTTGGCACGAGCCTGCGCCGAAGGATGGGGCGATGATATCAGCCACTATTATGTCGTCGAGGACATGATGAAGCTGGACCCAGAGCGAATTCTGTACTTGAAGGATCAGTGTTCGCTCAAATCGCATGTCGAGGCACACGTGAAGGGAATGGGAGAGTGGTTTGTCAACAACGGGGAGACCTTCAGCGAGACTCTTGCTTTCGTTGTCCGGCAGAGAGGAGGCGATATGGAGGAGCTAAAGGCTGCTCTGGAAGA
>JAGFBR010000416.1:0-12191 GCA_019925795.1 Dendrobium chrysotoxum | reverse complement strand
GCGGCGAACGACGGCGAGCCCGCGATCCGGTCGGACAGCGCCGGCTCGTCGGCCTGCAGCGACACCTGCACGTGGTCGAGCCCGGCGTCGTGCAGCTCGGCGGCCCGGGCCGCCGAGAAGCCGAGCGCGCTCGTGACGAGGTTGGTGTAGAGCCCCTGCTCCGAGGCGGTCCGGACGAGGTCGCGAGGTCCCGGCGCAGCAGCGGTTCACCGCCGGAGAGGTGGCACTGCAGCGCGCCCAGGTCGGCGGCCTCGGTGATCACCCGCTGCCACTCCTCCGTGGTCAGCTCCTCGCGGTACGCCGAGAGTTCCACCGGGTTCGAGCAGTACGCGCACGCCAGCGGGCACCGGTAGGTCAGCTCCGCGAGCAGCCCGAGGGGACCTTCCACCATGGTCGAGCTCCGCTCCGCTGCGTCTCCGGCCACATCAGCCATCGATGATCTCCAGGTGTCGGCGCTCCGCGAGCTTCGCGAGGTAGGCCACGACCTGCCCCTCGGGGACGTCCCCGTACTGCTCGCGCAGCGCCTCGACGATGTCGGCCACCGTCCGGACCCCGTCGCACAGCTCGAGGATCGCGGTCCCGGTGGCGTTGAGGACGACCACGGTCTCCGGCAGCAGCAGCACGTGCCGTTCCCGCGCGCGGTCGTACCGGAACTTCACCCCGCGCCCCAACCGGGGCACGCCCGTCGTCGCGAAGGGGACCCCGGTCGATGGTCCAGCTCCGCTGCGCTGTGTGTCCGTCACGCCGGTAGGCCGCGTCGATCGCGTCCATCATCGACCAGAGCACGTCGTTCTTGAACGCGAGCGCGTCGTACGCCGCCTGCTCGAGCTCCGGGGTGCGGCAGTGCTCGAGCACCACCTCCAGGGCGTGCTCGGAGTCGCGCGGGGCCTGGTGCAGCCGGTTGCGAAGTACTGCAGGCCCGCCGGGTCGATCCACGTGTAGTACTTCTCGAACGCGGCGAGGCGGGTCGCCATGAGGTCGGGGGCGAACAGCTCGGTCAACGAGGACGCCACCGCGACCGGCCACGGCTTCGTCCGCGCGAAGGTGATGTACGCGTCCACCGCGAACCGCACCCCGGGCCGCAGGTGCACGTGCGAGGTCATCTCCTCGCGCGGCACCCCGCACGCCTCCCCCAGCCGGAGCCAGGCCTCGATCCCGCCCGGGTCGTCGCCGACGCCGTCGTGGTCGGTGATCCGCCGGATCCAGCGCCGCCGCACCGTCACGTCCGGGGCAGTTCGACAGGATCGCCGCGTCCTTGATCGGGATGGCCTCCTGGTAGGCGAAGCGGTTCGCCACCCACCCGCGGATCTGCGCCGGGGAGAGCTCGCCGTCGTTCATGCGCACGTGGAACGGGTGCGCCGCGTGGTACCGGGAGGCCTGCGAGCGCAGCGCTCGGTCAACGTCGTCTCCACCACTGCGGTCATGCCGAGATCTCCGTCCCGTCGGTCCCGATCTCCACCCCGGCCTTCCCGACGACGGGGCGCTCGGCCGCGTCGGGCAGGAGGATCGGGTTCGAGTTGTTGACGTGCACCAGCACCACGCGCGGCACGCCGAGGTCGGCGAACGCGTCGAGCGACCACTCCAGCGCGACGTGCCCCATGTCCGCCGCGGTCTTGCGGCCGAGCCCGAGCCGGACGAGCTCGTCGTCGTGGAAGCAGGTCCCGTCCACGAGCAGCACGTCGGCGCCCGCGCAGGCCGCCCGCAGCGGCGCCAGGTCGGCCACGCCGGGGGCGTACACGACGACGCCGCCCGTGCGACGGTCGTGGAACCGGTAGCCGACGACGCGACCCTCCTCGGACCCGACGTCGGGAAGCGGGGCGTCTTGCCCGTGGGCAGGTCGAACGCGGTGTAGGTGAGGTCGTCGGTGAGCGCGTGCTCGACCCCGAGCCCCACCTCCACCACCGTGACCGGGCAGTAGGCCTCCAGCGTCGTCAGGAAGCCCGTGCCCTCCCGCAGGACCGCCTCGGAGGCGGCCGTCGCGTGCAACCGTCACCCCCGCACCCTGCGCAGGATGAGCAGGCCGAGCGTGTGGTCGATCTCCGCGTCGGTCAGCAGGATCGCCTCGACCGGGTTGCGTCGGGTCGCCCCCGGGTGCAGGTCGGGGGCCGCGGTGAGCTGCTGGCGGACGTCGGGCGAGGCGTTGACGAGGAAGGCACGAGCACCGGCGGGCCCGTCGTCGACGACGGCGATCGAGGACTGGGTGCGCGGCTCGACGGTGCCCGTGCGGGCGGCCGTGCAGCCGGCGCAGGAGCAGTTCCACTGCGGGAGCCCGCCGCCGGCGGACGACCCGAGGACGCGGACCTTCACCAGAACTTGATCCCGACCGACTTGAGGCGGCGCTTGTGCAGCTGCTCCACCTTCTCGATGTCCTGACGGTCGATGAGCTCGCCCCAGGCGTTCGCGGCCTTCATGCCCTGCTGGAGCAGCTCCTCCATCTCGTCGGAGACGACGTCGGCGCTCTGGATGACGCGCGAGCCGAAGCCGATGTGCCAGCGCTCGTCACGCAGCACCAGCTCCATGCCCTTGTGCACCCCGGGCATGCCCACCGAGCAGCGGTCGAGGGCGGCCAGCAGCGCGTGCTGCCCGGCCGTGAGGACCACACCCTCGAGGATCATGTGGTAGAGGCTGACCGCCGCGGTCAGGTCCTTCTCGCCGGCCGCGAGGTCCTCGGCGAGGGTGGGCAGCCGCTCCTCGAACAGCTCGAGCAGCTCCGGGCTCACCGCTCGCGCAGGACGTCGAGCCGCTCGGCGAGGTTCTCCCCGGGGATGCCGACGACCTCGCCGGCGACGCGGTCGAAGAAGCGGGCGTGCCGGGCCTCGTCGCGTGCCTGGGCGCGGAAGCAGCCGGCCATGGAGTCGTCGGTGGTGGCCCGGTCCTCGAAGGAGCCGAGGTGCGTGGCGACCGCCATCTCGCCGACGCAGAACCCGGCGATCAGGCCGAGCACACGGTCGCGCTCCTCGCTCTCGAGCTTCGACCACGCCTCGACGTCGCCGGTCAGGTCGATGGCCTGCTCGTCCCACTGCAGCGACTCGGCGAGTTGGACGAAGTGTCCGTACCCGGTGATCATAGATCGAGATCCTCTCCCGGTTGCACCTCGCGGAAATCCGCCTTCTCGGCGCCGCAGATCGGGCACATCCAGTCGTCGGGAATGTCCTCGAAGGGCGTCCCGGGCGGGATGCCGCTGTCGGGGTCACCCTCCTCCGGATCATAGATGAGTCCGCACATCTCGCAGATCCACTTGCTGGCCACGGGCGGCGCACTCATCGGTTTCCCCGTTTCTCGCTACAGACGCATGCAGGGGCGCCGGAGTTTTCTCCGACGCCCCTGCATGACGAGATCAGTCGTCCATCTGGGCGACGTACATCGTCACCTCAGGGGCGACACCGATTTCGGTGAACTCCGGGGTCTCCCACGTCATGTCAGACCTCCCTTCCTCGAATTCGGTCCATCAATCGTCCCTCGGACTCAGTCCTCGGGCAGTGCGAAACAGAACAGCGCGTCACCGGCGGAGGCGCCGAGCAGGCCGGGCAGGAAGCCCTCGACCCAGCCGCCCCAGCCGGTCGGCACGGCCACGTACTGCCGCCCGTCGACCTCGAAGGTGATCGGGCTCGAGTGGTGTCCGCTGCCGCACTGGAACTGCCACAGCTTCTCGCCGGTGGACGCGTCGAGGGCGACGAACTCGCCGCTCGGCGTGCCCTGGAAGACGAGCCCGCCCGCGGTCGTCACGTTCGACGCGCACATCGGGTACTCGTGGTTCCAGCGCCACTTCTCCTCGCCGGTCAGCGGGTCGACCGCGCTGACGAAGCCGTAGTGGTCGTCGAGGTCGACGGCCACGCCGGCGCCCCAGTAGGGGATCGACTCCTTGAACTCGCGGCGACGGCGGGTCGCGGTCGCCCCGACCTCCTGGACCGGGATGTAGATCAACCCGGTCTCCGGGTTGTACGACATGTGGGTCCACTCCTTGCCGCCGGCCGGGCCGGGCCAGAAGTGGACGGGGACGCCCTCCTCGTCGGGGTAGATCTTCGGCGTCACCTTGCCGTCGGCGCTGATCTCGCCCCAGGTGATGCGGTCGACGAACGGGAAGACCCGCACGAGCTCGCCGTTGCTGCGGTCGAGGACGAAGAAGTAGCCGTTCTTGTCCGCGTGGGCGAGCAGCTTGCGCCCGTCCGGAGCGTCGAAGAGGACGTTCTCCATCGTCGAGTCGTAGTCCCACAGGTCGTGGGGCGTGAACTGGTAGTGCCAGCGGATCTCGCCGGTGTTCACGTCGATCGCGACGGTCGAGTCGGTGTAGAGGTTGTCGCCCGGGCGCACCCCGCCGTCGAAGTCCGGCGCCGGGTTGCCCGTCCCCTGGTACAGGAGCTCGAGCTCCGGGTCGTAGGTCGGGGTGATCCAGCAGTTCGCGCCACCGCGCTGCCAGGCCTCGCCGTCGTCCGGCCAGGTCTCCGAGCCGGGCTCGCCCGGCTTCGGCACCGTGTAGCAGCGCCAGCGGCGCTCGCCGGTCTGGGCGTCGAAGGCGTCGAGGTGCCCGCGGACACCGAACTCGCCGCCGGCGCTGCCCACGACGACCATGTCCTTGACGATCAGCGGGGCGGCCGAGCCGCTCTCACCGGCCCGGACGTCACCGTTGGTGGTGTCCCAGACCTTCTCGCCGGTGGTCGCGTCGAGCGCGATGAGGTGGGCGTTGAGGGTGTACATGTACACCTTGCCGTGGCCCACGGCGACGCCGCGGTTGACGTTGCCGCAGCACAGCGAGGTGTCGAACGGCGAGGCGTGCTTGTACCGCCAGAGCTCGTCGCCGGTCTTCGGGTCGATGGCCCAGACCTTGCCGTCGGGGCCGGAGACGTACATGACCCCGTCGACCACGAGCGGGGTGGCCTCGAACGAGTAGGTCGAGGCACCGGAGTGCATGCCGGTCGAGCCCGCCTGGAAGACCCAGGCCGGGGTGAGCCGGCGGACGTTGTCCTTGGTGATCTGGTTCAGCGTCGAGTAGCGCTGTCCGTCGTAGGTGCCGTAGTAGGTGAGCCAGTTCTCCGGCTCCGACCGGGCACCCTGGATGCGCTCGTAGTCGACGTTGCGTGTCGCGGGCGCCTCGCCCTTGACGTTGGACAGTGTGCGGTGGGCGACGGCCTCGCCGGCGTCGACGTAGTCGGTCATGGTGTGCTCCTCTCGCGGGTCAGGGACGGGGCTGGGCCGGGCGGTCGAGCTTGGCCGAGTCCGGCACCTCGCCACCCATGACCAGGGCGGCGGTCAGACCGCGGCCCTCGTCGTTGCCGGTGGTGGAGCCGTACCAGTAGGCCCCGGGACCGTCGAGGTTCAGCCGCGCCGTCCCCTTCGAGTGGTTGACGAGCCAGATGATCTTCGGGTCACCGTTGTGCGGCAGCAGCGCGCAGTGGGTGTTCTTGTCGTCGTTGATCAGCGTCAGCTCGATGTCCCCGCCGTGCGGGAACACGATGATGCTGGGGTCGAAGATCAGCTGGTCCTCGGGGATGCGGACGGTGGCGCGCATGACGCCGTCCTCGCCCTCCTCGGCGTAGCCGACGTTGCCGGTACCGAGCATGCGCCCCAGCGTCGTGCGGTTCTGTCCGTCCAGTCCCGCTGCATGGAGCTCCTGGGCCCGATCGTCTGCCGTGGCCGTCATCGGCCGTCCCCTCCTCGTCACGACTGCACTGGTCCTCCCCGCGCCGAACGGCGCGGCGGAGATGTCGGGCGGCGTCGAACGGGGCGGGCCGGAGGGCCCGCCGACCGTGTGCCTGCGCAGGGTCCCGGGAAGTGCGCACACGATGCCGCCACGCGGTCGATCGACCGCTCGGCCGACGTCGTCGGCCTGTGGGCGGCAGGACACGCCGTGAACGTCGACGACTGCACGTGGCCAGTCGCCGAGCGGTGTGTGCTGAGCCACTTCCGACCATAGATACCGAGCCGGACGACGGCAAGTGGATCGTGCTCGACCCGAAGATCTCGATCACGGCGAGCCCCTCGTCGCCGGGCGGGCGAGGCCCTAGAGTCGCGGTCGACGGGTCGACGAGGACCGCCGTCACGGTCCGGTGGGAGGCCGAACGACGTGCCCAGGTTCGGGATGCCGGAAGCCCTGTCGGAACTCATCGGCACGGACGGCCTGGCCGACAGCGTCGAGCTGAAGGCGCTGCTCGCCTGCCCGCCGGCCCGGCGGCCGAGGCCCTGACCGGTCGGGCCGCGCCGACCTGGAGCACCCGGCGCAGCTACCTCGTCGACACCCCCGCGCTCGACCTCCTGCGGGTCGGCGTCGAGGTCCGGCTGCGCCGACGGACCCGCGGTCGCTACGACCTCGCGGTCTCGGCCGGCGCGGGGGCTCCACGGCGCACCGGGGCACCCCCGCGGCGGTCGGGTCGAGCTCGACGTCGTGCCCGGCGGGCTGTGGCTCGACGTCGAGGTCCGCGCCGAGGTGGATCCGGAGGCGCGGCGCGGGCGATCGAGGGCGCGGTGGCGGGCGTGGACCTGCTCTCCGCCGCCCAGCGCGCCTGGGCCTGCCGCGGCGGGGCCGGCCCCGTGGACGACCGCCGGCTGCGCGACCTGCGGGTGCACGGCCCGCTCGTCGTCAGCCGCGTCAAGGTGGCCGCGGCCCGGTGGGGCCTGCGGCGCGCCGACCTCGAGCACTTCCGGTTCCCCAGTGGCCGGGAGCTGGTGGAGCTCTCCACGCACTGCTGCCCGCGCGAGGTCGTGGAGACCGTCCCGGCCTTCGAGCGGATGCTCGACGAACGGCACGTCGTGTGCGCGTCGGCCTACCGGCCGCGCACCGCGGTCTGGCACGACGAGCTCGACCCGGCACGCCGGCGGAACTGACCGTCACGACGACGGGTCGGGACCGTCCTCGACGGCCGTCACCGTGCCGAGCAGCGCCTCGCACGCGGCGGCCAGCACGGTGGCGGCGTCCCGGACGTCCCGCGCGGTGCCCGGGTGGCCGGCCAGCCGGGCCCAGGCGGTGCGCTGCTCGCGGGCGAGCCGGCGAGCTCGAACCGGTCGGCCGCGCGGTCGACGCCGAGCCGGGTCGCGGGGTCGCCGCCGCGCAGCAGCCGGGCCGCGGCGTCCGGCGGCCGGGTGGGAGGGCGACCCGACCGGCGTCGAGGTCGTCGGCGAGCGCCTGCTCCGCGAGCTCGCGGGCGCCCGCCGCCCGGACCCGTTCGAGCTCCACGGCGAGCCGGCGCGTCCAGGGCCGCCCGGGCGCCGCCGCCACGAGGCCGTCCGCCGCGTCCAGCGCCGCGAGGGCCCGACGACGGGCCGCCACGGGACGGCAGCGGGCCACCAGCACCGTCGCCAGCCGGCCGAGGTTCGTCCCGCCGAGGGCACCGGGACCGGGCAGCGCGACCCGGACGACGCCGGTGAGCGGGTCCTCCGCCGACACCGAGACCGCGGGCACCACCCGGGCCCCGACGGTGGGCACGGCGGCGAGCCAGTCCGGGACGCGGGTCCCGGTGTCGTCCTCGGCCAGCAGCACCAGCGCGTCGACGACCTCGTCGGGGGCGAGCGGGCCGAGCGCGGCGCGGCCCGCCAGGTCGACGACGGCGGCGGGCCGCTCGACCACCCCGGCGAGCGCGGCCCGCGACGGCGGCGCCGTCCCGGGGCGTCGGGCCGGCGACCCCGTACCGCCAGGGGTCGCCGAGCGCGGACGGCCAGGGCGGCGACCCGCTCCGCCGCGGGATCGCCGACCGGACCTCCTCCAGGGTCCGGCGCAGCACGGACTGGGTCTGCGCGAACAACGGCGACCCGGGGTCGGCAGGGGCGGGCCCACCGGGCCGACCGGGCGGCGTGGTCCGGTCCCGAGCGTCGGGACGACGGCGGGCAGGCGCGGGTCGGGGGCCTCGGGCTGTGGGGCCGCCGAGGTCCGGACCGGACCCACCTGCCGGGTGGCCTCCTCGACGAGGGCCCGCGCGCGGACCGCGATCCGCTCGCGGGTGGCGTCCGACCCGCCGTCGGGACCGGGACCGGCGACGAGGGCGGGGACGAGCCCGGTCGCGGCGTCGGTCGACGGGGGCCCGGGCTCCGACGGGGTGGTCCCGACCGGGATCTCGGCCCGGACGACGGTCCCCTCGCCCGGCGCGGAGGCGAGCGTGACGCGTCCCCCGACGCGGGCGAGGCGGGCGTCGAGGTTGCGCAGGCCGCGGCCCGGGCCGTCGCGCTCGACGGTGAAGCCGGGCCCGTCGTCGGCGACCGCGCAGGACCAGGACGCCGCCCCGCTCCTCCAGCCGCACCCGGACCGCGGCGCCCCCCGGCGTGCTTGCGGGCGTTGTTCACCGCCTCGAGGCACACGAAGTAGGCGGCGGCCTCCACCGCCTCGTCGTGCCGGTGGACGCCGACGGCGTGTGAGCGTGACGGACGGGTCGCCGGCGAGGTCGGCCTCGAGGGCGCCGACGAGGCCGAGCCGGGCCAGGGTGGCCGCGGACATCCCGGCGGCGGTCCCGGCCAGCACCGTGCCCGCGGTGTCGAGCTGCTCGCGCAGGACATCCAGGCGCTCGCGGGTGTCCGCGAGGCGACCGGCGCCCACCAGGTGCTCGACCAGGCGAGGGTGAGCCGGAGCGAGACGAGGTGGTGCTGGGCGCCGTCGTGCAGGTCCCGCTCGAGGCCGCGCCGCTCGGCGTCGGTCTCGGCGACCAGGCGCCGCCGGGCGGCCGCGATCTGCTCGGCCTGGGCGACCCGGCCCGCAGCTGGCGTTCGAGCTCGACCTCGGTCCGGTGCGCGACGAGGGCCCCCTCCAGGCCGGCCGCCACCTCGGCGACCAGCCGGGTCCGGTCCCCGGCGCCGGCGAGGGCCTCGGCGTCCACGGCGAGCGACCCGATCTCCCGGTCCGCGTGGTGGATCGCGAACGCGACCTCCTCCTCCCCCGCGCCCGGGTCGCGCCAGGCGACGACGCGGTCCCGCAGGCCGTCCCGGTGCACGGTGAGGCGGACGGCGCGGGCACCGAGGGCCCGTCCGACGGCCTCCGGCACGTCGTCGAGACCACCGTCGTCCCGCGCGACGGACGCGACCCGGGCGAGGACGTCGGCGGGGGTGGCGCGGTTGCCGTGGAGCAGGCGTTCGGCGAGGCGGTCGGCCGCCGCGGAGACCGGGAGCCAGAGCACGGCGACGGCGAGGGTCGCGACGACCCAGCCGGTCACCGATCCGCCGGTGGGCCCGGCCGGACAGGGCGGACACGAGGGTGGCGAGCAGGACCGCGAGCCCGCCGAGCCCGACCACGGCGAGCAGCGCGGCGAGGCCGCGGTGCAGGAGACGCTCTGCCGAGCGGGCGCGCCGGGCGGCGAGCACGGCCAGGGCGAGCACCGCGGCGGTGAGCCGGGAGAACCAGAACAGCAGCGCCAGCGTGAGGCCGACGCCGGGGCCGCCGTGCCGGGCGGTCGGGTCGTCGAGGGTGAGACCGGGGCGGCCGAGCAGCGCGAGGACCAGGGTCAGCAGCCCGAGCACCAGCGCCGCGCCGAGGGCGGCCACGAGCACGCTCGTCAGCAGCCGCGCCCGGGCGCGGGCCTCCCGGTCGGGCCCGCGGCGCACGGCCGGTCCGACCGCGGCGAGGCCCAGCAGCGGCACCCCGAACCCGAAGAACACCACGCAGCTCACGGTGTGCGGCAGCAGCGCGGTGCCGAGGCCCGCGAGGACAGGACCGCGGCGACCACCGGCACCAGCGCCCGCGAGCGGCGCCCGCCGGGCGGGTCGACGACGGTGAGCAGGGCCCCGGCGTAGGCCGCGCCCGCGATGCCGTGCAGCAGGATCTGGTGCAGCTCGCCGATCTCGAGGCCCGTCGCGGCCCGGACGGCGGCGGTGGCCGCGTGGGCCTGCAGGTTGAACGCCCCGCCGACCCGACCATGGCCAGCGCGAGCAGCCGCGTAGGCCACGCGTCGCCCCCGGAGCGCAGCAGGGACGACGGCGACGACGAGCGAGACCCCGCTCGCGAGGTAGTCGACGACGGCCTGCCCGGAGGGCTCGTCGAGCGCGGCGGGCCCGGCCGGTCCCACCACCGCGACGACGGCGCCCACCGCCAGCCACACCAGCGTCATCGCGGTGACGACGCCGAGCACGACCCGGTACCCGACCCGTGTCGCGGTCCGGCGCGTCACCCCCGGGACCGGGCGCGACGGCGGGCGGCAGCGCCACGCCGCCGGTCACCGGGGCGTCCGGGGAGAGCTCGACCGGGAGCCGGATCCGCAGGCCCGAGGCGTCGACGTCGAGGGCCCCGCCGAGCGCGGCGAGCCGGTCGGCCTCGTCCGCCAGGGCGCCCCGGGTCCAGGTGCCCCCCGCCCCGTCGGCACCTTCCGCACCGGACGCCCGGGTGACCTCCACCGTGGCGCGGTCGCCGGCGCGGCCGAGGGTCACCTCGAGCGGGTCGTCCCCCGGGACGGCCGAGAGCACCGCCAGTGCGGCGTAGTAGAGCCCGACTCCACCTCCCAGGGCAGCCGGTCGGGCAGGCGCCCGGCGAGGTGCACCGGGCGGGGCAGGTCGGCGACGACCTCCTCCAGCGCGGCCGCAGCCCTGGTCCGCAGCACGGCGGGGTGCACGCCGCGGGCGATGACGCGGAAGCGGTCCAGGAGGTCCTCGAGCCGCTCGCGGGCGACGTCGAGATGGTGGCGGGCCAGCTCCGCGGCCTCGGTGCGGTCGTCGTCGTCGGCGTCCGGGGCGAGCCCGTCGTCGAGGACCTCGCCGGCGTCGTCGACGGCCCGGCGCAGGGCGACGAGCCGGTCGCCGGTCGCGTCCGCGAGCCTCGCGGCGAGGCGACGGCGCTCGGCCTCCCGCGCCCGTCGAGCCGGCGTCGGGACTCCTCGGTCTGGCGGGCCAGCTCGGCGACCCGCTCCACGCGGTCGCGTAGTTCCGCCCCGCGTGCGAGGCCGCGCACGAGCAGCCCGGTGGCGTCGGCGACGTCCGCGACCACGGCGCGGTCGGCCGCGGTGACCGGACGTCCGGGCTTGCCGACGGTGAGCACGGCCCGCAGCCCGGCGCCGGACGAGCCGGGAGGTCGGTCGAGGACCGGGTGCGCGTGGTCGACGTCGGGGCGGGCGAGCAGCTGCGCGAGGTCGGCCACCCCGCTCCCCCGTGCGGCCGACCAGTCCGTCGCCGCCCGCGAGCCAGACGTCGGCGGACGCGGCCCGGGTGCCCTCGCGCAGCACCGTCGCGAGGGCGGGCAGGGAGGCCGCGTCGCCGGTCGCGGCGGCCAGCACCGCCGACCGTCCGACACCGGACGACCGGCCGCCGTCGCCCGGGGCGGCGAGGCCGGTCACCGCGAGCACGGCGGCCGCGAGGCCGACCCCGGCGAACGGGGCGAGGACCGGACCGGCGGCGCCGAGGGCGAGCTCGCCGGCGACGACGGCGAGGAGCAGGCAGATGGCGACGACACCGGCGACGGACAGCGCCCGCAGTCCACCCGTCGTCATGAGGTCCCCGTCCGCCACGCGTGGGCACGGAGCGTAGGCACCGCGCCGGGGGGTCGTCTACGCCTCGCCGCGCTGCGAGCGCAGATAGGTGAGGACGGCGAGGACACGGCGGTTGCTGTCCGTGGCGTCCGCGTGCAGGCCGAACTTGTCGAAGATGCTCGCGATGTGCTTCTCCACGGCCTTGCCGCTGACGAAGAGCTGACCGGCGATCGCCGCGTTGGCGCGCCCCTCGGCCATGAGGCGGAGCACGTCGCGTTCCCGCTCGGACAGCGTGGCCACCACGTCCGCCCGGTCGTTGCGGGGCTTCTCCACCAGCCGCCGTGCCAGCACCGGCTCGATGACGATCTCGCCCTCGGCGATCCGGGTCAGGGTGTCGGACAGGACGTCGACGCTGCCGACCTTCTCCTTGAGCCGGTAGCCGATCCCCTCGGTGCCGATCTCGAGGATGCGCACCAGGTAGTGCGACTCCGCGTAGTGCGACAGGAACAGCAGCCCCGTCCCCGGGTGGCTCGCCCGGAGCCGCTCGGCCGTGACCAGACCCCCGTCCGGCTCGGGCGGCATCCGGATGTCGAGCACCGCCACGTCCACCGGGACGCCCTCCAGGGCGCGCAGCAGCTCGTCCCCGCCGGGCTCGACGGCGACCACCTCGTGCCCGGCCGCCTCGAGCAGCATCACCAGCCCCTGCCGGAACAGGGCCCCGTCCTCGGCCAGCGCTACCCGCACGGGAACCTCCCGACGATCGTGTCCGGTCCGACCCGCACCTCGCCGCCCAGGGGCGTCGCCTCGTCGGCGACCACCGCCGCG
>JAGFBR010000415.1:0-12203 GCA_019925795.1 Dendrobium chrysotoxum | reverse complement strand
TTCGAGGAGTTCCTGGTCGAGGCGGTCACTCCGCTGACCGTCCGACTCGCCGGGATCGACTGGACCATCGAGGCCCCGGCCTCCGCCGACGTCGCCGCCCTCGACCACTGCGCCGACGGGTTCGACGTCCTCGACGAGCTGCTCGGCGAGACGGCCGACGACGAGCTGCACCCGCTGCTGGAGGTCCTCGACGACCTGCCGTCGTGGAACACCGACGACCTCGCCGAGCGCGTCCTGGACCACTTCCACCTCGTCGACCCCCCGCCCTACGGCTGGGCCGAGCTCGTGAAGCGGATCGACAAGTTCGGCGCCGCCATCGAGGCCGACCTGCCCCACGAGTGGCCGGGCACCTACGAGCTCGAGCAGTGGTTCCGCGGCGAGCGACGCTGGCCGAAGCTGTACCGCCTGCTCGAGCAGCTGCCGCCAGGGTCCCGCTGGGACGCCGCACTGCAGGGCGACGAGGAGCTCGCCCAGGCCCAGCTCGACGAGGAAGCCGACCGCGAGGACGACGACGAGGCCGAGGACGGCCCCCGCGAGCGTCCGCGGCCCCCGCTGTTCGGTGAGACCTACGACCGGAAGCTGCTACGCGGGGTCCTCTCGGCGCTGCTGCGCATCGAGCACGCCACCTACGCGGTGCACGCCCCGAAGGGCCGAGGCGGCAACGCACCCGAGCCGCTCCCGGGCCCGCTGACCGCCCGCAGCCTGCTGATGCGCGACTACGGCATGGACGAGGTCTACGAGATCTTCGCCGCCATCGAGGGCCGCGACGTGAGCGAGGTCGGGCAGGCCCCGCCGCCGCCGGACACCGACAGCTGGCGCACCACCGACTCCGGGCTCGTCGTCCCGGACTGACCGCCGCACCCCCGAGGAGGTAGCCGATGCCGCAGACCGGGACAGCGTGGGTGCCCGTCTACCCCGACACCCGTCGGGTGACGCCGGAGACGGCGCGCGCGTTCTCCCGGCTCGGCCCGTACGCGGTCGAGATCACGCCGCAGGTCAAGGACATGGCCTCGGTGCGCCGGGCCATGGCCTCGATCCCGCACGTCGTGGTCCCGGTCGACGTCGACGACCGCGAGCTGATGGACATCCGCGCCCGGCTGCAGGCGCTGGGCAACCACACCATCGGCGTCGACATCTCCGCCGGCCAGGTCCGCGAGGAGCTCGCCTCGATCGGCGCGCAGGCCGACCGGCTGTCCGGCCGTACCGCCCGCCTCGACGTCGCCGTCGACGCCGGCACCGCGTCGGCCGCCCTGCAGACCGCGGACCGCGAGGTGTCCCGCCTCGACGGCCGCACCGCGAACCTGCGCGTCGTCGCCGACATCGCTCAGGTCGTCACCGCGGTGGGCACCGTCATCGCCCTGGTCAACCAGCTCGACGGCCGCACCGCCTCGATCAACATCGCGGCCGACACCGGCCGGGTGGTGGCCGGCCTCGCCGCAGTCGCAGCCAAGGCGACGCTCATCGGTGGGGCGGTCGGCGGCATCGCCGCGCTCGGGTCGGTGGTCCTCGGCCTCGGTCCGGCCGGCGCCATCGCCGCCGGCGGGCTCGGTGCCGCCGTGCTGGCCTCCGGAGGCGTCGGGAAGGCGCTGACCGCCCTCGGTGCCGCCCAGGACGCCGCTGGCGCCGACGCTCAGGCCAGCGCCCAGAAGCAAGAGGCCGCGGCCAAGCAGGTCGCCGCCGCCCAGGACCGTGTCGGGCAGGCCGTCGAGAACGTCCGCCGCGTGCGCCAGAGCGTCGCCGACGCCGCCGCGCGAGCCAACCAGCAGATCGAGCGCGCCGAGGCCGGCGTCGCGCAGGCCACCGAGCAGGCCCGCGACCGGGTCGCGCAGGCCGTCGAGCGAGGCAATCGCGCCATCGCCGCGGCCGAGCGCCAGCACCAGACGGCCCAGCGCGACCTCCGCCGTGCCACCTCCGAGCTGTCCGTGGCCCAGTTCGAGCTCACCAGGGCGTGGGAGGAAGGCCGCCGGTCGCTGCAGGACCTGCAGGACCAGGTCGACGGCAACGCCCTCGACCAGCGCCAGGCAGCGTTCGACCTCGCCGACGCCCGGCGCGAGCTCGCCGAGGCCCAGGCCAGTGGCGACCAGGACGCGATCGCCCGCGCCCAGCTCGGCCTCGACCGTCAGCTCGAGACGATGGACCAGCTCAGCAAGCAGACCGAGCGTCTCGCCGCGGACAACGCCGAGGCGCAGGCCCGCGGGATCGACGGGTCCGACGCTGCAGTCGCGGCCCAGTCTCGGGAGTTCGCCGCCCGCGAGCGTCTGTCCGACGCCGAGCGCGCGGCAGGTGAAGCGTCGGCCGCGATCGACCAGGCGCGCATCGACAAGGCCGCCGACGTCACCCGGGCCCGCGAGGAAGGCGATCGGTCGATCGCCGCGGCACGCCAGCAGCTCGCCGACGCCGAGCTCGCCGCCTCGACCCAGGAGCGCCAGGGTCGCGAGCAGCTCGCCGACGCCAACCGCCAGGTCGTCGAGGCGCAGCAGGCGCTGCAGGAGGCCCTCGCCGGCACCGCGTCGGAGGCCTCGGCGACCCAGCAGGCCCTGCAGACGGCGTTCGCGAACCTGTCCCCGGCCGCCGCCGGGTTCGCCATGTACCTCTGGTCGCTCAAGGGCCTGTTCGACCAGCTCCGCGCCACTGCGGCGTCCGGGTTCTTCCCGCCGATCCAGGCCGGACTGCAGGCCCTCGTCGGCCAGTTCTCGGTAATCCAGGTCGTCATCGGCCAGTTCGCCTCGGCCATGGGCAACGCGCTCGGGTTCATCCTCACGCAGCTGGCGAGCCCGTTCTGGGCCAGCTTCTTCTCGATCCTCGGCGGGGTCGCCGGCCCGCTGATGCTGCAGCTCGCGCAGGTGTTCATGGTCGTGGCGCAGGCCGCGGCCCAGCTGATCCTCGACCTGCTGCCGTTCGCGCCGATGGCCCTGCAGATGCTCGGCCTGGTCGGTCAGCTGATCGCCGTCTGGTCGCCGTTCATCGCCCTGCTCGTCGGCCAGCTGCTCCCGGTGGCCGGGCTGGTGATCCAGGCGCTGATGCCGCTCGGGCCCGTGCTCGGCGCCCTGGCCCCGATCCTCGCCGTCCTCGGCGAGATGTTCGCGATGGTCCTCGGCGCCGCCCTGCAGGCCCTCGTCCCGATCCTGGTCGCCCTGACCCCGCTGATCCAGCAGCTCGCCCTGGCCTGGGGCCAGCAGCTCGTCGCCGCGATCGTCGGACTGACCCCGCTGCTGGTCGGCATCGCCACCTTCATGTCCCAGCACCCGCAGCTGGTGCTCGGCGTGATCTCCGTGCTCGGCGGGCTCTGGGGCGCCTGGCAGGTCCTCTCCGCCATCGTGTCGGCCTTCCTCGGACCGCTGATGCTGGTGCGGCTCGGGATGATGGCCTTCGGCCTGACGGCGGCCGGCATCCTCGGCCCGCTCGGTGGCGCAGCCGCCGCCGTCGGCGGGTTCATCGCCCGGATCGTCGGCGGCCTGTCGTTCATGAACCTGGCCCGCACGGCACTGTCCCTGCTCGGCCAGGCCGTCTCGATGCTGCTGCGCACCGTGCTCGGCGCCATCGGCCCGCTCGGGTGGATTGCCATCATCCTCGGCGTCCTCTACACCCAGAACGAGGCCTTCCGCGGGGCGGTCAACGGGCTGCTCGGCGTGCTGATGCAGCTCGTCGGAACCATCCTGTCCTCGCTGGCCCCGGTGCTCGACATCGTCGTGCAGGTCATGTCCGTGCTCGGGCAGGTGTTCGCCGGCGTCGCGGGCGGGCTCGCCACCGCCCTCGTGCCCGTCGTCCAGGCGCTCGCCGACCTTCTCGCTTGGCTGACCCCGGTGATCGTCCCGCTCGTACAGGTGTTCCTCGCCGTGCGCGCCGCGATGATGCTCTGGGCCGCTGCGCAGTGGGCACTGAACATCGCCATGGCGGCCAACCCGATCGGGCTGGTCGTCCTCGCCATCGCCGCGCTGGTCGGAGCCGTGGTCTGGGCCTACCAGAACCTCGGCTGGTTCCGCGACATCGTCGACGCCGTCGGCGGGGTGTTCGTCTGGCTCTGGCAGACCGTGCTCTCACCGGTCGTCGATTTCTTCCGCAACGTCTTCGGCGCGGTCATCGACTGGATTTCCTCGCAGTGGTCGTGGCTCTCGGTCGTGCTGCTGTTCATCACTGGCCCGGTCGGCTTCCTGATCCTGGCCTTCACGACCTTCCGCGACCAGACCATGGCCGTGTTCTCGGCCATCGGCACCGCGGCCTCGTGGTTCTGGAACACGCTGCTCTCGCCGATCCTCTCGGCTATCTGGACCGGGCTGCAGTTCCTCGGCGCGATCATCTTCACGATCCTCGTGGCACCGTTCCTCATCGCCTGGAACCTCATCGGCGCCCTGGTCAGCGCCGTGTGGACCAACGTGCTGCAGCCCATCTGGTACGGCGCGATCGTGCCCGGCCTGCAGCTGCTCGGTGCTGTCATGAGCTGGCTCTACACCAACGTCGTGCTGCCCATCTGGAACGCCATCGGCGCGGCCATCTCGTTCGTCTGGAACAGCATCATCCTGCCCATCTGGTCGGCGCTGGTCTGGTACATCAACAACGTAACCATTCCGGTAATGCAGTTCCTCTACTACAACGTGATCCTGCCGATTTGGAATGCAATCGGCGCAGCGATCTCCTTCGTGTGGAACAGCATCATCCTGCCGGTGTGGAACGCAATCCTATTCGTCATCAACACCATTCTTATCCCGGCGATGCAGTTCCTCTATTACAACGTCATCAAGCCGGTCTGGGACGCTATCGGCGCCGCCATCTCGTTCGTGTGGACCAACGTCATCAAGCCGGCGTTCGACGCTGTGTGGGGCGGGCTGCAGTGGCTCGGTGACCGCTTCCGCGACGCCACCGACCGCATCGGGCAGATCTGGAACACCATCCGCGGGTTCCTCGCCCGGCCCATCAACTTCATGATCGACGTCGTCTGGAACCGTGGCGTGGTCCCGGCCTGGAACGCCGTCGCCGGCCTCGTCGGCCTCGGCCCGATCCAGCCGCTCGGCCTGATCCCCGAGGCCCGGACCGGTGGCCGCGTCGACTCCGCCGGGATGATCCACGGGCCGGGCACCGGCACGTCCGACTCGATCCTCGCCCAGGTCGGCGAGACCGACCAGCTGCTCAAGGTGTCCCGCGACGAGTTCATCGTCAACGCCGACGCGACCCGCCGGAACTACCCCGCCCTGGTCGCCATCAACGGCGGCGCCGAGATCGGCGGCCCGCGCTCGCCGGGCGCCACCATCCCCGGGTTCGCCGGCGGCGGCGCGGTCTGGCAGGGCCTGTGGAACACCGTCAACCAGCAGTTCCCGAACGCCCGGATGACGTCCAACTTCCGGCCGGGCGACTCGGGCTACCACGGCCGCGGCATGGCCGTCGACGTCGCCGGGTCCTACCCGATGGCCGTCGGGCAGATGAAGGAGATCAACCAGTGGATCGGGAACACGTTCCCGGGCTCCTCCGAGCTGATCCACTACCCGCTGTGGGGCTCGGGCATCAACCTCAAGAACGGCGGCCCTCACCTCTACAACCCGATCACCCAGGCCCAGCACCACAACCACGTGCACTGGGCGCAGGACCCGGCCAACCCGCGCGGCGGGGGCAACGGCGGCTCGCTGTTCGGCGCCATCTCGACGTTCTTCAAGGACAAGGCCCGCGCCGCGTTCGACGGCATCACCAACCCGGCCATCGAGGGCGTCCGGCGCCTCATCGGCGACCCGCCGCCGGAGTGGCGTCGCGCCGCGACCGGGCTGGCCATCAAGGCCCGCGACACCGTGCGGGACTTCGTGTTCCGCAAGGCCGACGAGAAGGACCAGGCCGCGTCGTCCGGCGGCGCTGCGATGGGCCCGCCGACGGCCGGGCAGATCGCCCACGCCCGCGAGATCGCCATCGCGACCAAGGAGCGCGGCCTGGGCCGGGACGCGTTCATCATCGCGCTGATGACCGGCCTGCAGGAGTCCGGCATCCGCATCCTGGCCAACCCGCGGGTCCCCGGGTCGATGTCCCTGCCACACGAGGGCGTCGGGTCCGACCACGACTCGGTCGGCATCTTCCAGCAGCGTCAGGCCGGGTGGGGCACGCTGCCCATGCGGATGAACGCCCGCGCCTCGGCGGGCATGTTCCTGAACAAGCTGGGCCGCGGTCCCTACGGCGACTTCGGCGCCGCCGCCCAGCGCGTTCAGGTGTCCGCGTTCCCCGGCAAGTACGCGCAGTGGCGCGGGAAGGCCGAGGAGATCGCCAACGTCGCCGGGTTCGACTCGGGCGGCTGGGCGCACGGCAAGGGCGTGATGCTCAAGGACGTCATCCGCCCGGAGCGCGTGCTCGACCCGGTCGAGTCCGAGGCCGGATACCGGCCCCTCGTCCGCCTCGCCGGCCAGCTCGGCGCCGGCGAGGTGCAGATAACCACCCCCGAGGCAGCGACCGCCCGCGCGGCGGCCGAGGCCGCGAAGGGCCAGGGCAGCAGCACCGGCGACGGACCCGCCGTCGCCGTCTTCTACGACACCGACGGCGTGCTCATCGGCACCATGCGCGGCCAGGTCGACCGCAGCCTGGCCGAGCTCGCCACCGCCTACAGCGACGGGAGCTCCTGACTCATGGCCTACGAACAGCGCCGCCTCGTGAACAACCTGTCCGGGACGCTGGCAGCTCGAGCGGCGGCGACCGACTCGCAGATCACGTGCCAGGGCAGCGCGCCCGGCATCAGCAACGTGTTCGCCTCGCTACCCACCGACTTCTCCTCGACGCTGTACATGCCACTGGTGCTCGCCAACGACGCCACCGGCAAGTTCGAGGTCGTCTGGGTCACGGGACACGCCTCGGCCTCGCCGACGCTGACCGTGGTCCGCAACCGGGAGGGCACCGACGGGCAGGCGTTCGAGGTCGGGGACGTGGTGCGCTGCGCCGCCACCCAACGCGACCTCGGTGGCCTGGTCGTGGCCACCCGCTCCGCGCTGCCCGGAGACGCGCACATCGGCATGAAGGCCACCATCGCCGACGAGGGCCTCGCGGTCGAGCGGACCGCCTTCGGGTGGAACGACTCCGCGCCGCTGGCCGACGACGGGAAGCGCAAGCACCACTGGTCGGTCGCCGGAGTCTCGGTGTCGCAGCAGTCGACCTCGATCGGCATGGGACCGCTCGGCGCCGCGTCCAACAACCCCGCCTCGCCCATCGCCACGCTCGGCTCTGACCGCACCTCGATCCTGCTCAACCGGCCCGGTTGGTGGACGATCACCTGGCAGGCCTTCATCCAGTCGACGGTCAACGGCTCGGTCTACGTCGAGCTGTACTGGCCGAACGGCGCGCTGCCCATCGGCAACGCGCTCGGGCAGACCTCGCACCGCCTCGGCGGCGCCGGGGTCAAAGGCAACCAGGTCACCTCGATCACCTGGAACGGATACGTCCCGGCCGCCGCAGCGGCGGCGCCGATCGCGCTGCGCGCCTTCCAGCAGAACGACAACGGCGCCACGGTGACCATGAACTTCGACGCCGTCGCCGAGTACGCGGGCCGCTGACGTGCCTCCGCAGCGCATCGGCGGGTCCGCGGTCGGTGGGGCGACCCGCGCGCGCGAGTCCCGTCCGGGCGGCGCCATCGTCGTCCCCGCTTACGACGCCGCCTACTACGTCAGTTCGACAGGGCGCAGCAGCCACATCGGCGGCACGGCGATCGGCGGCCGCCGCCAGCTGCTCCGTCCGGCCGCCGGCATCCTGGCGTTGCCCGACCCGGCCGCGGGAACGGTGACACTGCAGTGGTGGTGGGCCTACGCCCAGACCTGCACCATCGTGCGGATTGACCCCGACGGCACCCGCACGCCGGTCCGCGGCGGCGAGGGCCTCGCACCAGAGGGCGCGTCGCGGACGAACCCGCAGACCAACCCGCGCGCCCGGGACACGGTCAACGGCTACACCGCGGGCGCCAACACGACCATCAGTCGCCAGACCGGGCTGACCCCCGGCCCCGTCGGCGGCGTCAGCACTGCGGTGCGCGGCACCGCCACCGCCGCCGGAACCGCGCTGATCCTCGCCCCGAGCGACCCCGTCTCGCCCTCGCCTGCGGTTTACGGGTTCGAGGCGCAGACCTCCGCCCTGGCCACCGCGCTGGGCCTGTCGGTGGAGTGGTTCGACGCCAGCCAGAGCTCGCTGGGCTCGACGGCGTACTCCGCCTCGACCGCGGACCGTCAGCGCGCCGCGTCCGCGCTGGCCTGGGTCACGGTCACCGTCGACACCGCCCCGGCCGCCGCCGTCTACGGCGTGCTGTCCTACCGCGGCACGGGGCTCGCCGCCGGCGGCTGGGTGCAGGTAACCGCCCGCCTGGTCGTGTCGGGCACCGAGGCGCCCGCGCCGTCGGACTACTTCGACGGCGACAGCCTCGGCGGCGCCTGGATCGGCACCGACGGCGTGTCCTACTCCCAGCTCGGGCAGCTGCAGACCCTCGTCGACGCCGAGGCGCCTCTTGACCGCGACGTCGCCTACGAGATGACCGCCAGCTCTGTCCCGGGGTGGCTGGTGCGTTCCGAACCGGTGAGGATCCCGGGCACCGCGGTGTTTGGCGCCGCGGGGCGCTGGGGATCGCGGCGGCGCGCGCTGCTCACCCACCCCGGTCAGGCCCGCACCGTGCGGCTCTGGGTCCAGGACGCCCCCGAGCTCGAGGACGACATCGCCGAGGGACGCCACCGCGTGAAGGGCCGCAACAACCTCGTCGTCATCCAGGCCGCCCGCCGCGACGGCTGGACCTCATCGCTGGACATCTGGTGCGAGACCGGCGACGAGCTCGACCGGCTGCTCGACATGCTCGCCGTGCCGTCGCCGATGCTGCTGCGCCTGTGGGGTGAGCTCGTCGGCTACCCACCGCTGTGGTGGCAGACCTGGGGCAAGGTGACGATCTCGCCGCTCGAGCGGTCCGGGCGCATCCCGATGCGCAAGCTGACCGTGCCCGTGACGACCGTCGACCGGCCCACCGTGGCCGGCCCGATCGCGGTGTAGCGCCGTGGGGCCGCAGGACTACGAGGCGCCGATCGTCGACGGCCGGGTCGTCCCGTCGTCGCGCGCGCAGGCACTGCTGCTCGAGTCGCACGCCATCGACGCTCGCGCGCTGCTCCTCGGTGACGACCCGCTCTCCCGCGTCGAGGTCCCCTTGATCTCCGGCGGGCCCGTCTCGATCGACACCGCGAGCGCCGTCCGGCGCTCCTGCTCGCTGACCATCCTCGCGCGCTGGCCCGAGCCGACGTCGAGGCTGACCCCTTACGGCACCCGGGTGCAGGTGCAGCGCGGCGTGCAGGTCTTCCCCGGCGTCATCGAGTGGATCACGCTGATGACCGGACCCGTCGTTGAGACCGGCCAGACCGACGACGGGGTCGACGGCGGCACCAAGCTGTCGTTTCCCATCAAGGACGAGATGGCCGCCGTCGCCCGCGACCGGTTCGACGAGAACACCAGCACCGACACCACCCTGACCGTCCTGGAGCAGTGCACGCGCATCATCCGCCGCACGCTGCCCGCCGCGACGATCCTCGACCTGTCCGGGGCCCTCGGTCAGGGCCTGGTCGGGAAGCTCGACATGCAGAAGGACCCCGCGGCCGGGCTGATGAAGATCGCCGCCGCGGCCGGCCTCGAGCTGTTCTGCGGACGCGGCTACCAGCAGTTCATCCTGCGCCCGGTCGCCTCCCTCGACGACCCCGCGCGCTGGGCGATCTCCGAGCTCGACGACACCCGCTCGGACATCATCTCGATCACGCGCAAGCGCAGCCTCGACGGCGTCTACAACCGGGTCGTGGCCACCGGGGAGACCGCGGCCAACGCCGGCACCGACGCCCCGGCCGTCCCGCCGGTGTCCGGCGAGGCGCGCATCGACGACCCCGCCGACCCGCTCTGGTACCGCCCCGGGTTCCGGGCCACGCGGTTCTACTCCTCGCCCCTGATCAAGACGAGCGCGCAGGCCACCGCCGCCGCGGCCGGGCTGCTGGCCAAGCTGCGCGGCGGGAACCTCGAGCTGTCGTTCACGGCGCTGGTCAACCCGGCCGCCGAGGGCGGCGACGTGCTGCAGGCCCGGCTGCAGTCGGGCACCTCGCGGCACATCGTCGACAAGCTCGACATCCCGCTCGACGAGGGCGGCACGCAGTCGTGCCAGACCCGCGGGATCGACGTGCCCGACGAGTCGGCGAGCGCCGCGTGATCGGCCCCGGCGCCCGCTCCCTGCTCGACGCGCTGCGCGCCCGCGACGGCGAGCTCGTCGACGCCCTGGTCGCGATCGTCGAGGTGACCGCCGTCCCGGCCCGCCAGGTCACCGTCCGGTTCCCCGGGGCGAGCGCGACGCAGACCTGGCCGCGGACACGCGGATACTCCGACGCCGCGGTCGGCGACGTCGCCCTGCTGCTCGGCCGGCCCGGCTCCTGGGTCGCCGTCGGCGCCCTGGCCTGACCCCACACGGCCACCCCGCTCCCCGCAGTACCCGAGGAGGTCGCATGCCTGCCCGTCGCCGCGCACGCCCCCCGAGGCTCCGTGAACCCCGATGACCTGCTCGGACTGGTGGAAGGAGCCCCGTGGCCAGTGAAGGTGATCGTCGGTCTGCTCATCGTCACGGCCCCGGGATGGCTGCCGTACCTGGCGACGAGGAAGAAGGCCGCACCGATCAGCTCCCCGCCGGAGGGGCAGGGTCGGCCGGCGACACCGGAGGACGACGAGGACGAGGACGTCCGGGAGCTCCGGGACTCGCTGATCTCGGTGCTGCAGAAGCTGCAGAAGGCCGAGCGGCAGGTCGAGGTGCTGACCGAGAGCCTGGCGCACAAGGATGCCGAGCTGCAGCAGGAGCGGGCCCAGACGCGGAACCTGACGACGGAGCTGGCCGAGGTACGCGGCGAGGTGGCACGGCTGCAGGGACTGTTCGAGCTGGTGATGCAGCAGCGCTCGACGCCCCCACCGAGCGGGCCCTGAGCCAGGTCGACGCGCTCGAGGGGCGCATGCGACAGAAGGACCACGACGTGGCCGACGCCGAGGCGGCCAAGGTGACCGCACAGCGGCGAGCCAGGATCGCCGTCTGGACCGCGGTCGGCGTGGCGCTGTTGATCTCGCTGCTGTCGTTCGCCACCGCGGTGTCGACCGCCAGCAAGGGCACCGAGGAGTTCCTGGCCTCGGCCCGCGCCGACACCGCGCGCGGCGCTCGGGCCGACCTCGACGCCGCGAACGGGCTGCTGCTGGCCCGCGGCCTGCCGGTCTACGAGCAGCCCCGCGCTGACGCACCCAACTACGTGATCCAGCGCCAGGCCGCCCGCGCGTGGGCCCGCGTCGACTACCCGGAGGAGCTCGCCGAGCTGATCCGCGAGGACGTGCGCGCGGGTCGTCGGCCGGCCGCCGAACCGGCCGTCAACGGCACGTCGCGGTCGCGCCCTGGGGACTCGGTGGTCACGGTCGTGCCCATCGGCCCGATCGGCCCGACCGTCATCGAGACGCCCACCCGGACCGGTTCGGCTCCCACTGGCCGCGTGCCGGCCCCCGAGGTAGCCCCGGCCCCTGCGCCAACGCCTGCTCCGGCACGCGCACCGGCAGCTCCCGCGCCGCAGCAGCGCGGACTGCTGCCGCTGCTGCCCGACCTGCCCATCCGCGTCCCGCTGCTCTCCGAGTGAGGAGGACCCGTGCCCGACGACGTCCGCTCTGACTACATCGCCTACGTGCTCGGCGACGACCGGCCCGTCGGCTGGGACCTCGCCGAGCACGACGGCGCCGACCTCGCCGCCGGCGGATTCAGCGCCTACTGCGACGTGCGCACCGGCCCGCTGCCCGACGGCACGCTGCTGCACCGCTGGTCCACCGACGACGACACCGCGCGCATCGTCGACCGCGGCGGCGCGGTGGGCTGGGTCGTCGAGCTCGACGTCACCGGCTCACGCGCCTGGACCTGGGAGCGAGGCGGGTTCGACCTGTTCCTCGTCGACCCCACCGGGAAGGCCGCACCGATCAGCGCCGGGTCCACCTGGGTGAACACCCGCGCGTACACGCAGGTGCCGACGCCGTGACCGCGCCTCGCCCGCCCGTCGGCGGCGGCCCGGTCCGGCTCGGACCCCGCATCATCGGCGAGCCCGTCCGCACGCCCTGGGACCAGACCGACGAGGCCCCGGCGCCGACGGTGCTCGACGACCTCGGCGACGTCGAGGTCGCCCGTGCCGACGTCGGCGTGCTGACCCGCGACCAGCCCGGCGGCATCGCCCGATTTG
>JAGFBR010000414.1:0-12318 GCA_019925795.1 Dendrobium chrysotoxum | reverse complement strand
CTCTCTCTTCCTCTCTCTCTTCCTCTTCCTCTTCCTCGCTTTTTTCTCATTTGTCTTTCTTTTTAGCGTTGCGCGTCGGCTCTTGGATTATTCCTGTTTGTGTGTATGTAATGTACTTTATGTAAAGTACACACACATTCATTTCACATGTCATCCATAATCCTCGATCTCTTTTACCCTATCCCAAAAAAAGAGCCAACACAGATTAACGTTCCTAAACTTCCCATCCTATACTAAACACAATCAGTACCTGGTATACATTTATCCACTGAAGAAGAGATACTAACTCTCTCTGCGCATTTTTTGAATCATGAACGAAAAGATAATCCACATCTTGGGCTTGGGCCTCTCTCAAATATGATTGGCCCGTTTTCGTTAAATTGAATTTGAAAAAAAAAAGTGTAGACTTATTGGCGGAAATAGGAAATCAATCAAACTCATAAGACCATGTTGATCTCTTATTTCTTCATTATTGTTCCTCTAAATCCGAGGAAAAAAAAACAATTCTACACAAATCAGGTAAAAGAAAAAGAAAAAAAAAAAAAGACGGAGATGTCCATCATAAGATTATAATCATCATTAATTGACTTTCATTTCATGAACCAAATAAATTCAAAATGAACAAGAGAGAGGAGGACCTTTTTTTTTCTTTATTTTTCCACCGGATTAAAATGTACAAATCCGACCATTTTTCCGAAAATATGCGATCGAGTAGTAGTATAGCACACACACACACACAATCAGCACACAAAATAAATAAAAAAGGAGGAACATATTGTGTCTATTTCATTTTGTACAGGCCCGATGTATCAGTCAGTGTATTACATTTTGATATAGAAAGACAGAAGAAGGACCGAGAAAGACGTAAACAGGGCACTCCACACACATACTCACGAGTACATTATTGTTTTGTATACATTGAGTGATACAGAGAGAGAGAAAGTTAAAGCAGGCTAAACCGGTGCCGGCTCAGATGAATACCGCGTTGGTTATTAAAAGGCAAAAGAGCACTCTTTTCAGTGTATATGTGCTTCACGTACGGTATCTTACATATTTCGAAATCAAGCTTGCATAATAAGTATGTATGCGTTTGTATGTGTGTGTGTCTGTCTGCCTGCCTTGTCTCTCTCTTTATACTGAATAATACAACTTTACGGCCACCCCCCCGTCCGCTAACGTAAAAATCGCCCAAGCGTTTTGTTGCTTTTCCTTTTTTTTTTCTCTTTTTGGCCATTGCATGTCAAAACCAAAACCAAAACCAAAAAAAAAGTTAGAAAGGAAAAAGAGGATGGCAAAATACCTAGTTTATCCACAGTATATTGTCTCCTCTATTGGATTTTGAGACAAGAATCATATATAAACAAAAAGACATTATCAATCCTCTTGATCCATCATTTCCCCTCCCCCCCTCTTTGCTTGGATGATCCATCAATTCTTTCCAATGGAGTAAGAAAGAGAGGTAAAGGTTTTGCAAATCAAAAGGTTTCTTACGTGCAAAAGTACGGTACACAGTCACAATGGAACCTCAACCTTGCTATTTACCCAAGGAGAAAGGTAAAGATGTTCATCAGAACAGGATAAAGATCGGTTTGGATTCGCTTCCATCGGAATCTTGGATATCATTGCATTTTATTGTGCAATGTCTCCTTCCGGAAGAAAGGTTGCAACACAATCTTCCTATTCAGATCATTTAGGTCAACCATCAGGTCCTTCTTCCTTTTCGCAAATTGAATATGCATTCGAACAACCGCCTCCATTTGCAACGCCTCCTGTCAATCTAAGAAATTTGATCGTGACAAATCGTAGAAATCATGCGATCCTCAATGCCAAAGCAAATCCTCGTCTTTATGCGCGTATCTTTAAGACAAAATTTGATGTGAATGCAATCGCAAGAAGGTTTGGTCCTATGGCCATCAATAGTGCAAGCCTTTCAAAAGAGCTACAAAGGAGATGTATTTGTTTAAAACGGATACGAAAAGCAGTGGCATTTGGAAGAGTGAAAGAACCCGAAACAGGTCAACAAGGCGAAGCGGAAATTTTGGAAAATTTATGGTTAGCATTCTTAATGGTAACCGAAAATGACGGTCAAAATATTCAACAATTACGTTGGGCACGCATAGAGGAATATTTGAAATTGTTTCGTTCTCAGGATTTATTGGAAGAAGCAATTCGATCTGGTTATCCGCCCAACACGACAGCAAGAGCTTTGGCTTTACATATAGATTATATGTTATCCAGTCCAAGTAAATTGGCCAGTGAAAGCCGTGATGAGAGTGACGAAAAGCTTTTTGTTTTGCGTCCTTTTGTTTTTGCTGCTCATCGTTATGATGCCTTTCTCGCTCCATGGACAGTACGTCAATTGCCCGTCAAGCCAAATTCTGGCTCTCCGATCACATCTTCAAGATCGGATGCTTCCTATAATCCATTCATTGCCGATCTCACGCCCAAAGACGCAAACCATAAGCTAACCTATTGTGGAAAAGAGATTAGCATTCGACCGCCCAATATCACCCATGCAGCCTGCTGTTCTTTCTTTATGAAAGTAGAACATGATCCTGGCGTGAGCGGAATCAATGCAGCAATCGATCCATATGAAGGGATGGAAGAAAATATCAGCGATACCTCCTCCGATCAATATTTTCCTTCGCCTTCTCCTTCACGATCGGTCAATTCGAACGAGAAAGCAAAAGCAGAAGTTCGAAAGCTAAACACTCGTGATCCGCTCAAATTACTTTCGATCGATTATGACAAGGAAATTGCTCGTTTGGTTGCATGTACATCACCTTATCATTCAATCGGCTTGAATGCAGCATCTCATTTGGGCGATTTCGAAGGTTCATGGGAAGGCAGGTTCACATTTTTTGATTTTGATAGTTACCGTGACATGCTTGGAGGTAAAGTGAGAAGTCTTTATGAAGGACCGTTTGGAGAACAACCACAAGTATGGAAATTACGTGAACATGTTGTCAAAGTGAATTATGCAGAACAGGTTGGTGGAAAAGGTAGTTGATGAATGCAGGTTATTATGATGATGATCCTGAACCATCTCAAGTACGAACGATTAGTACGGAAGAATTGGAAAAACTTCGAATTTCAAATTCCACCAAAGCGGCAAACTTGGGAAAACGAAGAGCAAGTTGGGAAGATGAAGCAAGAGAACGTGCTATCAAAGGATTACGTACCAATGATGGAATACCTGCTCATATCATGGCAGATTGGCATAATTATCCAAGTTTCGGTCATGATGAACCAACTTCTTCAGGAGATGAAAATGAAGAACGTCAAAATGATAAATATGAAATCTTAATCTCTGGCACAGGACATTCTGCTTGGGGAAGATTTATTTTGCGTGGAAGGGTGAGAAGCTGGGATGGTTTGGTTTCTATTACAAAAGAATACAGACCCGACGGTAGAGGAAGATGGCTCTATAGGGGATACGCAGTAGCAGGTAATAAACTTGTCGGACGTTGGCGTGATACATTCACACCTGAAGATATGAGTGGATATGAAGGGTGAGTTGAGGTGTGCTTATGTACTCAAAAAGGAGAATATAGTCTGATAACTGACTTGTTCCTTTCTTGCTTCTTGTTCCTTTTTCTCTCTCTGTCTCTAGATGTTTCCTGTTACATCGACGCGGTACATAAGGATGTCCCACCAAAAAAAAAGAAGAAGAAAAAAAGTAGTTTTCTCTATTTTCTCACTCAATTGACTTTTTCAGAGTCAATATGTATTTGTAAACAGATAATCCACAAGGAATCTCGCTAATCTTCAATGTTACTTTAGTGTTTTAGATATGATGTAAGATTGGGATGAGAAGATCTTGCGCGGTGAAAGACTGACTGCTAGCTGCAGGGAAAGAAAGAAGAAAAGCTGTAATCATCGTACATGAATGATTCATTGTTTCGCATCGAAATAAAGCTTTCATAAATCTGACGGTTACTGAATTGACAAATTGCAGGGGTTTCTACAGAGGAACCCTTTTTTCATTGTTTTGAACAATCAATCAAGTAGGCCCGATCCGTTGAACTAGCGGAGAACCAAAAAAAAACGTAAGCCACGGGTAGAAGAAAAGGCGGAGATAGGCAAGTCCGGTGGAAAATTCGGAATGGGTGCCGTGAATGTGATTGTGGAATAATAGCAACAAGGTTTCATGAAAGGTTGAAGCCATAGACGTTCATATTCACAAATTTATTCATTCGTCTTTAATCGGATCAAAATTAACATACATCCCTCATCACTCTGAAATCTTCCAATGAATTCGCTCGTAAAAGAAAAGAAAGAAAGAACTTCATGATGAGAAAAACATTTTCGATTGAAAAGGAAAATAAAATAAGAGAAGTTTCTTTGTTTTTTTTTTCGACTAGCTACATAAAATCACGATCCCATCCTTATACTCGATAACCTAACTTTTTAGCTTGATGATTCACATCCGAATTAGAAGGTGAATATGGCTTTGGCTTATTGTATGGGAATGTTAAATCGATAAACCATGAAAATCCCTGTAAAAGACGAACAGCAGATCGTCTGATGATATAACGCAAGATCCAAAATGGTAAAAAGAGTAATTTGAACAGAACGTTATACTGTTTTTGCGTAACACTTGGCGTGGCACCCAAGGCTAAAAGACTTCCAATCTTTTGAACCATCGGCCAAGAATTCCAAGCAGTTTCATTGGAAAGTCCACGATAATCATAATCGGGAAAGTAGGGAAATTTGCTACGAAAAGCAACAGTGGTTTGAAAAGATGGATTGACAGCTGTTACCTTTCCAGTATACTGATCAACATACCAAGATCCACAACCGGTCGTATAAATCATGGATTGCATTTGCGCTTGAATATAAACTTGTTCAACATCTTCCGCTGAACGACGAACACGAATCGATTTTCCATGACTACGTTCGACTGGTGTCAATCGTTGATTGCCTGTTAAGAATAAAGGTCGAATTAATTTCATCGCCATTTCAACCGAACGTTCTTGACCCCAAATAGCAGAAAAGTGTCCTGTAACCGCATTTGGACCCCAAATGATAAACATATTCGGAAAAGGTGAACTCATAAAGGTACGATAAGCCTGTGGAACCCCAGTTTCTTCTTTCCAATATTCTTCCAACCTCTTTCCTTGTCCGTTTCTGATTTCCATTTGTAAGGCAAATTGATCGGTTTGAAATCCGTTTGCTAAAATGATCACATCTGCTTCGATCTTTTTACCTGATTGTAAAATCACTCCATCTTTTACAATCTCTGCTGCTTGATCGTTTGTCAATTCAACATTTTCACGTCCCAAAGATGGAATATAGGTTGAATCGAAAATTCTACGTTTGCATGCAACTTCCAATTCTCCCGGTTTGGGAATCAATAAATCATGATATTTGGCAGGTGCACATCGTTTAACGTATGCCGTCGATCGAGCTGCCACACGTTCACGAGCAGATTTACCATCATTTTAAACGCTTGCAAGAAATGACTTTCACACAAAGCAATCACACATAATCGTTCAAACGAACACCATGCCTGTGAATGACGTTGAATGAATTTCCAAAAACCGTTTTCAAATGGGGTACGAAATGAGGAACGTACCAATGTTTTGCACGTACGATTTGAGTTAATTGTTTAACTTTTGGTGCAATGGCAGGTACGATTTGTGAAGCTGTACAGCCGTTTCCTAAAATGACCACTTTACGATCTTGTAATTCAACATCTTTTTCCCAACGAGCACTATGGAACAAACGACCTTGAAATGAATCTGCTCCTGGAACGTCACATTTTCGTGGAACACTTAAAGCTCCCACACAAGAGAAAAGTAATCGTGCGGTATGTGTTTGTTCTTGATTTGTTTTCAAATCACGTACTCGAACGGTCCAATGAGCATTTTTTTCATCAAAAATGGCAGAAATGACTTCATGTTCAAATTGTGCTTTTCTGGGTAAGTGAAATTCTTCGGCAACATCTTCTAAATAATCTTGAATTTCATCCTGTAAACTAAAGAATTGTTTCCAATTAGCACGTTGAGCAAAGCTAAGAGAATATAATCGAGTGGGAATATTCACATCCACAGCCAGGATATTGATTTTGTAACCATGTTCCACCCCATGTTTTATCACGATCAAAAATTTTGAAATTTTTCAAACCAAGATCTAATTGTAATCGACATCCTGTTGCGATTCCACTTATTCCTGCTCCCACGATAATCGCCTCTAATTCAGTTTTCGAAGAAGTCATCCTTTGTTGAGAAGGAATAAAATCGAGAAAGAATGGTGTTTATGGTGGTTCTCTTTTTGGAAGCAATGATGACAAAGTGTGAAGTTCTTTAATCGATTCTTATATTCTTCATCTCATTTATAATTAAAATCAAAAACTTGTGGGGAAGGTGCGGAACATGGAAAACTATGTATTTGAAAGATCGGCTTGACGAAATGCCGGATTATAGAAATTGATGTACAGAGTATGCACCCTTGGAAGTAGCAAATACATCATTTCCTCACTTCACATTCATTTCTCCCCACCTTTTTTTTTCTGTTAAGCTATTCTTCCACCTCGGGCTCATCCTATTATATCTAGCGCTACCTCTATCTCGCCTCGGCTTTGATTATTTTTCCCACCGGTGCAAAGCCTATCTCTCTCTCTCTCTCTCTCTCTCTCTCTCTGTACTTCTTTTTAGCCATTTCTCTGTCAAAATGAATCATCAATCAATTTTCAAACAATACCTGCAGGTACCTCCCCTTAACCCGATCGGAAATCGGGCTCATCCTCCTCCTTTTGTTCAGGAGCGTGCTCCTCTTTACATCTACGTATTTTTAAGTATGATCGTGTTATATAAGCCAGTCGATCTATGGAACGCTGATTGTGGAATGTATTATCATTCTAACCACAGCAAAGCCTCAAAAGGGGGGGGGGTAAAGTAATCTGGTTATCAGTTATCAGACTATATAGAATACAATACCTACAGTATCCTACATACACGGCATTTACACCTTAAAGATGGGCAATCGCGCCGCGCGTTTAACCTTGTAATATCTTATTTCAATAGAAAAAGAAACACGCAGGATAGGGCTATAGGCGTAATTAACCTCAGGCGCAAGTGAGCAAAGACCAAAAGTAAAAAAAAGGTTAAAAGTGTATCTCGTATTATGTATTGTACTGTACTGTATTGTATTGTACAATATACACAACACACGACCTTGTCAGTTGTAAACAATCGTCATTCTTCATTGATGAATCTCATCCTTTTCTTTTTATAATTTCTATATTGTCTCTCTTTCTATCCAATCACTCTCTCAAGATCGAAAAGGGCGCATTTTGTGCGTCTTGCATTCTTCTATTTTCCTCATTCTTGATGATCGGTCAGTAATCTTCATCGAGCATATAGAGCACAAAAAACCAATATGGTTCACAAGAATGCCGTGCCAATCTTAGTGGCAGGATGCTGTTAACCGGGATCTCGAATTCGCTTTTAACAAATATCAGGATATGCAATGTGTCCTTCATTGTGATGACCCAAATCCTGCAAAGCGAGTCGATTTCAGTCAACCGGTTTGGCAAACGGCGACAATGTTTTTAGGCGAAACGTTGTGTTTGGTACCTGTATTGATCATGTTTATCTATCATCGGTTTATCCAAAGGGCGAAATGGACAAAATTCTCAAACAAGGCGTTGATAGAAATGGTAGGGAGTATGTGCCCGTTCAAACATCTTCGCCAGAAGGAACGCCTAGAAATTCATTCGAAAATGGTACGTCTGCCCATGGAAATGGAGATGAACAAACACAAGCACTTTTACCGACCAGATTGCGAAGGACAAGAAGTGAGAAGTGGTAGCAATAAATGATGAAGAAAGAGGTGAAGAATGACAACTGCTGCTGCTTCGTTATTCTTCATGCCTGCTTTATGCGATATTTGTGTACGACATTGATGAACGTTGGTTTATTATTCACTCCCGTTAGTATCTATCAAATGACTCGTGGCGCACTGGTTTTATGGGTCGGAATATTTAGTGTCATCTTTCTTCGACGACAATTGCACCTCTTTCAATGGCTTTGCTTATGCTCGTCATGTTGGGTGTATCGATCGTAGGCTTGAGTGGATCGGTACTCAACGAAAACAATTCCTCCAATTCTATCGACAACGCCGCCTTTGCTCATGAATCAGTAGCAGCATCTCCTTCTTCATTGATCAATGCTGGAAAAGGAGACGAAGAGCTTCACAAAGTGTTGGCGCTCTGCTGGGCGTCTATTGATCTTATTCGCTCAATTATTCACCGCCTCACAATTTGTCTTGGAGGAAAAGATTATGGGACGCTATTCTGTCGAACCTTTACTTGCTGTGGGTATGGAAGGCATTTTTGGTCTGACAGCAACACTTGCAGCTCAAGTAGCACTTCATTTCTTATACGGACGAACACCGGACGGCAAAGGCGGATACTTTGACATGACTGCCGGTTGGAATCAAATCATTCATACGCCAATCGTCTTTTACACAAGTTTTGCGATCGCTTTGTCAATCGCTTTATTCAATTTCTTTGGCTTAAGTGTAACTCGAAACGTTAGTGCAACTGCAAGATCGACGATTGATACGTGTAGAACGTTGGGTATTTGGGTTGTCAGTTTATCACTTGGATGGGAAGTATTTAGACCTCTGTCTGGTGGATTACGGTGATTGGATTCATCCTGCTTTGTTACGGAACATTGGTCTTTAATTCTGTCATCAAACCACCAAATTCTTACGACCTCGAAGACCACGGTTTTCAAATCGAAGTCGCAGTAGAAGTCGTGGTCGTAGTCGCAGTACCACCCGTATTCCTCGAAGCAATACTGCTCCCTCTGTAGAAGCCTGAGGATATTAACATCTCCTATTGTTTCCAATCTTTCTTGACTCTCATAATCATTGCAATTGTAAACTAGATTACATACATTGGACAATATTCAAGTATTACTCCTACACACACACACTAAAGAAAGAACGAATCGAGAAGAAAGCGCAAAAAGAAAGATAGCAATCATTCTTTGACAAAAGCAACAGCAGCATATATTGTTACAGCTCCCCATAAATCTTCATTCATTGGAATTTCTTGATTGATTCGAATTCCAAATTTATCAGCTAAGTTTCGAAAAGGTCCATTTTGTAAACCTAATTCTTGCCAAAAATGGCAAAATTGCCATGATAGGTACATCGTAAACCTTTTTGACGTGCCATCTCTTCAATTCTCTCCAATCTACCACAAATTCGGCTACTTGATCAATAGCATCCGTTAGTGCAAACGTATACCTTTGTCCAAACGGCTCAAAGTGAATTTGATGATCTTCCCTTCGATAAACTTCATCAAACGAAACGTTGTAAAATGCATTTCCAAATGATTTTGCTGTAGGATCCCTATCGACAGCCTGTGTAAGGCGCGAGTGCAATTCGTAACAATCAGGAAAAGTAGCAATGAATGATCCACCTGGTTTCAGATACTTGGCAATATTGTCAAGCATCAGATTGGCATGTGCATAATTGTCCCATCCATAATGCAGGCAAAATTGAAGAGACACTGTATCAAACATTGGCGTGAGAAGATGGGCAGGCACATGATCTTCTACAGGTTCACCAAAACAATCCATCGCAAAGAATTCCGCCTTATAACGATGTCTTTGATCCGTAAAACGATCTTTAGCCTGTGAAACTGAAATTTCTGCAATATCGGCTAAAATCAATTCTTTGATTCCACATTTGTCCCACTTTTTCAGATCTCCACCTTTTCCACCACCAATGTCAAACACACGACCACCTTTCCGTCCATATTGCTGTATCAAAACACTTTTTACCCAATTATTAAACGTTTTCAAATCAATGATTGGGCTTTGTTTACGTGCATCTCTTCCTGCATCTTGACGTGCATTATATGTGCTGCAACCAACGAAGATGCACTTTTATTATCAGCAGAGACGGATGGTTTTTTCTCTTCTGTTTTCATCAAACTTTCTGCAGTATTTCGCTTTCTTTTCTTTGTTTGATCTGGCTCAGTGTTGACGATCTTACTTTTGCTCGCTTCAATTTCTGAAATCATACTTTCCCATCCGTCCGATTGGCCAACGTGGTCATCTTGCCCATTTTATCCGCAAAGAATTCTTACATTGAGCCCGTAAACGTTCCAGCTCTGTCAAGTTGATCGGCATACGTACTGTTCCAGGTGGACTGACCCTTGAATAGGGGTATATGCTGGCTTCCTGACTTCAACAATCTCGGGCTCTTTTACATCCTTTTTGACAACAGGAATGGATGCGGACTTTTTACTGGCAAATTCAGAAGGCTTTCTGAGGTCCATTGGTAGTTCTTGAACGGAATCTTTTCTCACCTTCTTTTCGGATGAGAAACCGTTGGCGTTTATTTCGTCTTTCGGTAGCACTTTGTTGTCAGAGCTATCTGCATGCTCGTTTTCTCTACGCGCTTTCGGCGTTGCTTGCTCTTCAGATGGAGTGTTTCCCAATAAACTTTGGGCCGATGATTTTTTTCATTTTCAATACTGTACTCTTTCGCTTCTTGGGCGGAGGTGAAGGTTGTCTTGCTTCAACCGCAGAGGCCTCTGCTTTCGATTGCATTTCTGCTTCGTTAGAAGCCTTGTCTGCTCTTGTGACTTTGTCTGCGATTCTTTTTGTGCAATAAGCCTTTGATGGGCATCATAATCTTCTCTTTCACGTATTTGTTGCATTGACTTGCTTGCATCTGTTCTTCTTCCATCTGACGTGCTCGTTCGTAAGCAGCTCTCTCATAATCGAATCGCATACGCTCTTCCATCATTTGATCTCTCGAGGCACGTCTTTCATGTTGTTCATACATTTGCCTTTGACGATACTGGTCAAGCTCTTCTGCTTCTGAGTGTTGTTGAGTACCAATGCTGGAAGAATGACTGTGCATATGACTGTGATGTTTCTCCCGTCCAAAGAAAGGTGTTCCATATACTCGCCTGGAGTAGGTGCAAAACCTCTGGTGTGATCGGTGGTCTTCCAGGTGACTGTGCTGTAATGCTGGAATACGGAGTTTGAGGAATTCCAATGGGCGGCGTTTGTGAGTTTGATAAATTCCATGCTCGGTATTAATGTTCAATGGGTGCGGAGGATGAGCTCGATCGTACTGTTGTTGAGCAGCATGTGCTCGAACTTCATGTAGGGAGGGAGGCGTTGTCGGGCGTGCAGTGCCAAATCGATCGTCCAGATAATCTGTTGGTATAGGCCGACCATAATTCTCTTGCTCTGAGTATCTCAAAGGCACACCCAAAGGCGATGCTCTTACTGGATGTCCATATGGCGAAGATCCATGTAATATCGGAGTGCCTCCAGCCGGAGGAAGCGGCATCCTACCACGCATGGATTCAGGTGATCTGTACGGCACATCGGGAACGGCAAATTCACCGCCTGATCCAGAAGAGGAGGAGGCACGAATAGAAGACGAATGTCCTATATAATGCCCACTTTGAGGATGCGTCTCCATACTTTCGGCTCTTAGATGGAAGAACCAGGAATATATTCTCCCGATAAGCGAGAATGTCGTCCCATCACTGGACTGATAGAAGTCTGACTGTTGACGTATGGCGGTCCTAATCCAGCATTCGAGCTGCTAGATGACGTTGGTCGTCTGATATCATCCATTGGTGTATTCGAACCTAGAATATGATGAAGCGAAGCGATCGCTCTTTACGTAGGCTCGGTACAGGATGAGCGATTGAAGGTGACGGCTGATGTGATGATTATACGGATACATACTCGGCGAAGATTGTCTGACGTACGTGCTCGGAGATGGCTCTTGAACCCTTCCGTACGATGACACTCGTTCTCGAGATGGCAAATCGACAAGTTACCTCTGGGAGATGTATGTTGCGGTAAAGTGGTCGTCGATCCAGGAGGTCCTTCAGGATAATGCGAGATTGCTCGCTCTGACGAAGGTATATTCGATAGCAGGGCTAGGTACTGTACCATAATGAACAGGACTAGAAATATGCTGTCCAATTGAATCATTGTATCCATGTGAGATTGTTGCTTGACTGCCGTTTCCATTTCCGCTGCTGCTCGACCTCGCCATCACACCTTCTTGGCCGCCTACATTTAACATCTCGGCAATGGAGGCGGATCGGGTGGCCTGACGACGATGGATAGCGGTATCTTCGGAATGGAAGCTGATCTCCTATCGTCGCTTGAAGGAGACGAGTGACAGAATCACGTACCGGATCAAACGACCACCCATGATGAGGATCTTTCGTCAAGATACAGCCGAGGTTTGTTTGTTTCTTCTATTTTTCTTGGATCTTTTCAATGATCTCCAATCACCACTTGTTTACAGAGGTGATTT
>JAGFBR010000413.1:0-12417 GCA_019925795.1 Dendrobium chrysotoxum | reverse complement strand
GGAGTCAACGTCGACGTCGCGAGCGGGCCGGCGATCAGATCAGGGTCGCGCACGACCCCATCGGCAACGCGCTGGTGCTCCACGCGCTCGTCGGCCACCCGCTGCTGGCGTGCCTGGTCGGTGCTGTGGGCCTCGACGAGCGCCTCGAGCCGGTCGAGGTAGTCGTAGGTGCCCTGGCGGGTGTTCAGCCCGAGGAAGGCTCCGAGCTCGCCCAGGGAGTGCCCGTACCCGCGGGCGCGGCGCAGCAGATCCCGCTCCCGCCGGCGCTCCTCCCAGTAGATCCAGGCACTGAGCACCAGGGCGTCGCGGGTGTCCTCGCTGGACACCGCGCGGGGCAGCCGGGTGTGGTGGCGACGCAGGTAGTCCAGGACGTCGCGGGCCGGATCGTCGCCCTCGCACCCGGCCTCTGACCAGCGAGAATCCTCGCAGCGCAGGTGCCTAGCAGCGATCCGACGCAGCGCCGCGTCCCGCTCTCGGCTCCCGACGTAGGGGTAGACGGCGACCACGCGAACGAGGGTACCGCTCTACATGTCTAGTCAGGCTTTACGTCTTCTAGGCTGACCTGTTCAAGGCCTACAGTGCATAATCTGCATGTCTGCACGGTTGGCGCGGCGCGCCTCCCGGGCCAGCTCGCCCGCCGGTTAGAACATGGCGCGATGACCGCCGCGGAGCTGAATGAGGAAGCCCTCGTCGCCGTTCCCGGGAGTGAGCCCGCTGCGTTGCGCGGGTTCCGCGACGAGCTGACCGCGCGCGCCGAGTCCTACGCGCGCGGGGCGCGGGCGGAGAAAACTTGGTCGGCCTACGAGCGGCAGTGGCGCCGCTTCGAGACCTGGTGCGCCGCAGCGGGGGAGCGGGCGCTGCCGGCGGATCCGCTGACCGTGGCCCGGTTCCTGGCCGACCTCGCCCCGGTCTGGCGGCCGGCCACCCCGGCCGATCCGTCGAGCTCGGTGGTGGCCGGGCAGGTGTGTGAGCGGGAGGGCCTGCGACCAGGGACGTTGTCCGGGTATCTGGCGGCGATCTCGGTGGTGCACCAGACCGCCCAGGTTGACAACCCCGTCCAGGCCGAAGCCGTGCGCCGCACCATCACCGGGATCCGGCGCCACCCCGGCGTCGCCCCGACCCGTCGTCGCGCCGCCGCCCGCCGGGAGCCGCTGGTCGAGGTGCTGCGCCTGCTGAAGCCGGAGGAGGTGCTCGCGGACGCCCGCGACCACGCCCTGTTGCTGGTCGGGTGGAAGGCGGCGCTGCGCACCGACGACCTCGCCCGCCTGCAGATGGCCGACCTGCACCCCTCCGAGCAGGGCCTCTCGGTCCACCTGGCCCGCTCCAAGACCGACCAGCACGGCGCCGGCACCACGCTCGGCATCGCCGCCCCGTCACCCGAGGCGACGGTAGGGGAGGGGAGCGAGGAGTCGACGCTGCTCGACGCCGGTGCCGCCTGGACCCGCTGGCGGGACCTGCCTCGGCTCCCACGGCATCCTCGACGGCCCCGCCTGGCGCGGATCGACCGCTACGGCCGCCGCCCCCGCGCCGGCGGGCTGCACCGCAACTCGATCGCCGAGATCATCAAACGCCGCGCCAACGCCGCCGGCTCGACGACGCGCAGCTGTGGGGCGGACACAGCCTGCGCCGCGGGTTCGCCACCGAAGCCATCGCCGCCGGCGTCCCCGAACGCGACGTCCAACGCCACGGCCGCTGGCGCTCCCGCGCCTCCATGGACTCCTACATCGACGCCGCCCGCACCTTCGACCCCACCAACCCCACCCACTGGCTGACATAGCGATTGGCTGCATCCAGCGGCCGGTTCTCCCCACTCGGCGAGGTCTTCGAGGACCTTGTCGGTGATCCTGGAGATGGTGTCCTTGGAGACCTTGGCCCCGTAGACCTCCTCGAAGTGGGCGCTGACTCCGCCGGTGGTCAGGCCCCGAGCGGTCAGCGACAGGACGATCTCGTCGATGCCGTCCAGGCGCCGCTGACGCTTGCCGACGATGACCGGGTCGAAGCTCGAGTCGCGGTCGCGAGGGACCTCGATCCCAACCGTAGCTTCGTAGAGCGACAACCCGCGTCTCTACGTAGGGCTCCGGGCTCGGAACTTCCGACATTGGGCAGGCGCGGCGGCCTACCCTCGTGGTTGGTGGCCCTCGACGAGCAGCGCGGCGACCATCGTGGCGTGTTCTGTGATGTCCGAGGCGTCGACGTCGAGTTCGCCGGCGTTCCAGGCCGCGACGATCTCAGCGAACCCTCCGACGCCCAGCAAGGTACTCATGCGGAGCCGGGCCGGGTCGGTCGTGGGCGGCAGATGTGGGCCAGCGGTGTCGACCAAGAGGTCTGCGACGGTGCGCAGCATCTTCCGGCGCCGAGGCTCGAGCACCGCGCTACCGGCGTGGTCGCCGAGCACGATGCGCGCGCACACCGGGTCGCTGCGCAGGTGCTCGACCACGGCGCCGATGACGGTGCGGAGCGCACCGACGAGATCGCGGCCGGCGTTGACGACGAACGCCGCGCGGACTTGGGAGATCAGTGCGTCCCGCTCCTGGTCCCACACTGTGCCCAGGAGAGCGTCACGATCGGAGAAGTTCTCGTAGAAGTACCGGTCGACGAGTCCGGCGCGTCCGCACACGCCGCGCATCGTGACCGCGGCCCAGCCGTCCGTGCCCCAGACCTCACGAGCGGCGGCCAGCAGGCGCAGTCGGCGTTCGATCCGGCGCGCCTCGGCGCTGCGCCCTCCGTAGGTCCCCGCCGTTCCCTGGGCATGCACTCGCCCATCCTGACGCAGCCCGTGCTGGGTCACGACCGCGGGCCGTACCTGTTCAGAGGGTGCGCGAGATGATCTCCTTCATGATCTCGTTGGTGCCGCCGTAGATTCGCTGCACCCGCTGGTCCGTCCACAGGCGGGCGATGGGGTACTCGGCCATGTACCCGTAGCCTCCGAACAACTGGACGCACTGGTCGACGACGTGCATGGCCCGGTCGCTGGTCCACCACTTGAGCATCGCCACTGTCGGGATGTCGAGTTGTCCGTCGAGGTGCTTGAGGATGCAGTCGTCGAGGAAGACTCGGCAGATGCGGGCCTCGGTCGCGGCCTCGGCGAGGGTGAATCGGGTGTTCTGGAAGTTGAACACCGCCCGTCCGAACGCGGTCCGCTCCTTGGTGTAGGCGAGAGTCTCCGCGAGAGCCCTCTCCATGACCGCCACCGAGGTGATGCCGATGAGGAGACGTTCTTGGGGCAGCTGCTGCATGAGCTGGACGAAGCCTTGGCCTTCTGCTTCGCCGAGGAGGTTCCCTGCGGGCACAAGGACGTCGGCGAAGTTCAGCTCGGCGGTGTCCTGGCCCTTCATTCCGACCTTCTCGAGGACCCGGCCCCGGCTGAATCCGGTTCGCGCGGTCTCCACTGCGACCAGGGAGACGCCTTGGGCGCCGGCGTCAGGGTCGGTCTTCGCTGCGACGAGCACGAAGTCGGCCTGAGCTCCGTTGGTGATGAAGGTCTTGGAGCCGGAGACGACGTAGTCCTCGCCGTCGCGGCGCGCCCGGGTGGTGATGTTCTGCAGGTCGGATCCCGTGCCGGGTTCGGTCATGGCGATCGCGCCGACCCATTCGCCGGTGGCGAGCTTCGGCAACCAGGAGCGTTTCTGGCTCTCGGTGCCGTAGGCGAGCACGTAGTGCGCGACGATCGCGTTGTGCAGGGCGACTCCCCAGCAGCTGTCGCCGGCGGCGGTCTGCTCCTCGAGAAGGACCGCCTCGTGGGCGAAGGTTCCGCCTCCGCCGCCGTACTCCTCTGGAATCGAGAGGCAGAGCAGGCCGACTTCGCCGGCGCGGGTCCACAGGTCGCGGTCGACCTGTTTCTGGGCGGCCCAGCGCTCCTGGTGAGGGGCCAGTTCCTTCTCGCAGAACGTCCGCGCCATGGCGCGGAAGTCGTCCAGGTCGGTGTCCATCCACGGTGAGCGGGTCACGTAGCTGCTCCAGGGGTCGTTGCCGGCGGCGATTGGGGTGATCAGTGCAGTGGGCGCAGGCGCAGGGGCAGCCCGTCGGCGGGGACCGGGAGGGAGGTGTTGTCCCAGCGTGGGCGGTATGTGGGGTCGACGCTCCACCGGTGGGCGCGCAGCATCTCGTGCATGATCGCGGTCACCTCGAGGCTCCCGAAGATCATGCCGATGCACTTGTGCACGCCGCCGCCGAAGGGCAGCCACGCGTCGCGGTGGGTCTTGTCCTCGCGTCGGGGCTCCGCGAAGCGGTCGGGGTCGAACGTGTCGGGTTCGCTCCAGCACGACGTATCGAAGTGGTTGACCGCTCCGGCCACCATGATGAGTTGCCCGGCCGGTATGTAGCGTCCGCAGACGGCGGTGTCGGCCACGGTGCGGCGCATCACCACCGGCACCGGCGCGACCAGTCGCAGGGATTCCTTGATCACGCGATTGAGCGTGTCCAGTGATTCCAGGGCTGCGCGGTCGGGCGGGGTGTCTCCGAGGGCGAGTGACTCGGCGCGCGCCCGTTCCTGCCACTGCGGGTTCGCGCCGAGCAGATAGGCGACGGCGGAGCTCGTGATGGTGGACGTGTCGTGGGCTGCCATCATGAGGAAGATCATGTGGTTGACGACGTCGTCGTCGGAGAACGTCTCACCGTCCGGTGTCCGGGCCTGGCACAGCGCCGAGAACAGGTCCGCCCCGCCGCTGGCTCGTTTGGCGGCGACGTTCGCCCGGAAATACTGTTCGAGGACGCGGCGACCGCGCAGGCCCGCGTGCCACCGCGTGCCCGGGACATCCCATTTCACGATGCTGCTCGCAGCTCGAACGCAGTCCACGAAGGCCTTGTTGACTTCCTCGGCCTCGTGCCCGGGACGCTCGTTCATGAATACCCGGGTGGCGACGTCGAGCGTGAGGCTCTTGAGTGCAGGGTAGAGCCGAATGGGCGCGTCCTGCCGCCACGTCGGCACCGTCTCTCGCACGCAGGCGACGGTCTCGTCGGTGTAGCCCCTCAGGCGTTCAGCGGTGAACGCTTCCTGCATCACCCGGCGGTGGAAGCGGTGCTCGTCGAAGTCCAGGAGCATCAGTCCGCGGTGGAAGAAGTTGTCGATCAGGAAACGCCAGCCCTCCTGCGAGAAGGCCTTGTCGGCGTTGGTGAGCACGGTGTGCGTCGCCTCCGGTCCGGCGACCTGGACGACCTGCTCCCCCAGGAAACCCGACCAGGAGACCGGGCCGTACCGCTCGAATCGCGCGCGGGTGAACGCGGAGCCGAAGCGGATGTACTCCAGCGTGCGGCCGAGCCCCGGGAGGCCCTGATCGCCGGGAACGGGTGACAGGCCCGAATCTGGCGGCGGCGCGGCGAGGGGCGTGCCCGGTGCCTGACGCACCCGGTCGAGCAGGCGGCGATCGATCGCGGACGGTAGCGGCGCGAGCAGCGCCGAGGACATCCGTTCGCGAACGGCGCGCCGTGCATGCTGGGTGAGCGTGGTCATGTGGGCTCCTGCTGCGGTGTCTCGTGCGACGAATTTGAGGGGGGTCGAACGGGGGCGCGGCTGCACGCGACGTGCCCCGGGGCCATCTGCAGGCGGCTGCCATCAGAATGCTTCGCGGCCAGGCTGCCGTCAAGACTGGACATGCAGAAGAACCGTGTCCATGGAAGTAGATCGGGCCGCGCGACTCCTCCGGACTCGAGCCGCACGACGAGCCAACCGTGCGCGGGATCGGTCGGGGGCCAGCTGGTGGCCGCCCGATCGACGTCGGTGTCCTCGTCGGCCTGTCCGTGCCTGGTCCGCCACAGGGCTCGGGCCGCCGAGAGGGGGCGATTCCTGGCTTGCGGGCGGGTGAACGGTGGCCGGCCGACGTGGTCGGTGACCTCGGCTCTGCGGTGGCTGGTCGGTTCCCCGGCCCCGCGTGGGTCGGCGAGTGCTCAGGCGGTGAGGGCCCGTGCGAGGTCGCGGAGGTGATGTGCGCCGTCGGTCTCGAGTTCTGGCAGGCGGCGGGCGCGGTCTCGGACGTCGCGCCAGCGGGTGGTCGCGGACGCGGTCTTGTCGCCGGCGCGGGCGGCGAGCGCTGACCAGGTACCGGCGAGCTCGTCGTAGATCGTGGCGGCGGGGCGGGCGCGCTCGTCGAGGTCGGTGAGTTCGGCGAGGAACTGTGCTTGGAGGCGGCGGAACAGGCCGCCGCCGGTTCCGGCTTTCTCGATGAACACGGCGAGGGTGATCAGGGCGGTGTGCAGGTCCTGCTCGGATGTCTCCGCGGTGCGGGCGAGGACGTCGGGCCAGGCCTCGAGGTCGGCGAGGAAGGTGGCGACGCCGTCGAGTCCGTGGCCGGCGGCGTGCGCGCCGGGGGTCGTGACGGTGTCGTCGTCGGCGGGGGTGGTCATGGACTGTGCGGCGTGCGCGCAGGCGCTCGCGGCCGCGACGCGCTGGTCGGGCAGGGAGTCGGGGAAGCGCATCGGGTAGCAGGTGTGTCGGGTCGGGGTGGGGAAGCCGGTGGAGCTGCGGGCGGCAGCCAGGGCCGCGGCGGGGATGATCTGCGGTTCGGCGCGGTCGTTGTCGATCACGCGGACCTGGTGGCCGTCGGGTTCGTAGCCGGTGACGACGATGTCGTGGCGGCTCATCTGCATGCGGACCCGCAGGTAGGGCAGCTCGCTCATGTCCGCCCAGCACAGCAGGGGTCGGCCGGCGTCGAGTTCGCGATGCAGCCAGGCGCGGCCCTCGTCGGGGTCGTCGGTGTCCTGGGCGGCCCCGGCGATGCCCAGGCGCGCAGTCAGGGACTCGGTGAGCCCGCTGCCGCGGCCGACGAGGTAGAACGGGGAGCCGAGTCCTGGTCCCCGCAGGTAGCTGAAGCTCAGGGAGCCGCCGAGCCCGAAGACGGTGCCTTCGCTGAGTGGTTCGCCGCTCCAGGAAAGACCGGCCCACTCGAGCAGGTCGCGCAGCGCCCCGGAGCCGCAGTGCCCGGCCATGCGGTGCGGGTAGCCCTCGACCCCGATCCAGCTGTGCGCGTCCGTCGTCGTCATGGAGGGGGCTGACCTTTCACGGGGTCGGGTTCGTTGCTGTCCGCAGCCGGTGCGGGCGAGGCGTTGGCGAAGACGTGGGTGATCGACTCGGGGGAGCCGTAGCGCTGGAAGTGGGCGAGCGGGACGACGATGAACACGGCGCGGGCCTCGAAGCAGAGCCGGTCGCTGGGGTCGGTGCCGGTGGCGTGCATGTGCAGGCGTCGGCCGTCGCGGCGCTCGAGTCGGGCCCGGATGCGGTAGGTGGTGCCGAGGACGGCGGGGGAGTGGTAGTCGACCTGCAGGGAGCCGGTGACGGCCGGCTCGCCGACCACGTAGAGCAGGAACCCGAACAGGTCGTCGCAGGCGGTCGCGACCGCCCCGCCGTGCGCGAGCCCGGGTGCGCCGACGTGCCGGTCGGCGAAGGCGACGTCGCAGTAGACGGCGTCGTCCTCACGGAAGACGCGCATGGCGATCCCGGCCGGGTTGCCGGGGCCGCAGCCCAGGCATTGGTCGCTGTGCGGGGTCAACTCCCGGGCCCCCGCCGCCGGCGGCGATCCGTGGTCGGGATCGGTCTCGGTCGCTGAGCGCGCCATGCCCGGCCTCCGTCGAGGTGTGCTCGTGGTTCGCGGTTCGGTCATCCCAGCAGAGTCAGCGCGGCGTGGGACACACCGCCGCGGCCGACTTGATCTGCTCGCGGTGCTCCTCGCCGGGGTGGTCGGTCTGGACGTGCACCACGCCGTCGCTGCCGACTTCGAAGACGTCCTCGGCCTCCAGCTCGCAGAGTCCGTGCCCGGTGCAGCGGTTGTAGTCGACCCGAACTTCGAGCATCGTGTCCTTCTCTCGCCGGTTCCTGGCTTAGTACCGGATGAGGCCGCGGATGTTTCGGCCTTCTCGCATGTCCTCGTAGCCCTGATTGATGTCTTCGAGGGTGTATTCCTGGGTGATGAGTTCGTCGAGTTTGAGCAGGCCGGTGTTGTAGAGCTCCAGCAGTCGCGGGACGTCGTGCTGGGCGTTGGACGACCCGTAGAGGGCGCCGCGGATTTGCTTCTCGTAGAGGGTCAGCTCGAGCAGGGACCCGGTCATGGTCTCCTCCTCCGGGTGGCCGATGGCGGTGACGACGACCCGCCCGCCCTTCCCGACCAGCGCCAGGGCCGGCGCGATGTAGGAGCCTTCGGCGACGTCGGTGGCGATGATGCAGGCCTCGGCGAGCTGCCCCCGGGTCAGTCTGCTGACGACCTCCCAGGCGGCGTCGGCCGACTCGGCGACGTGGGTGGCGCCGAACTCCATGGCGCGGTCCCGCTTGTAGGGCACCGGGTCGACCGCGACGACGTAGCGGGCCCCGGCGATGCGGGCGCCCTGGACGGCGTTCATGCCGATCCCGCCGGCGCCCAGCACCACCACGGTGTCTCCGGCCCGAACCTCCGCGGTGCGCACGGCGCTGCCGTAGCCGGTGGGGATACCGCATCCGACGAGGGCGGCTTTGTCCAGGGCGGTGCCCTGGTCGACCTTCACCACCGACGCGGTGGGGACCACGGTGTACTCGGAGAACGTCCCGAGCAGGCACATCTGGCCCAGGTCCTCACCGCGGGCGTGGAATCGGTGGGTCCCGTCGAGTTGGGGTCCCATCATCAGCGCGGCCCCGAGGTCGCAGAGGTTGGTCTTGCCTCGCACGCAGTAGGAGCACCGTCCGCACGAGGGCAGGAAGGTGAGGACGACCGAGTCGCCGGGCTCGATGTCGAGGACCCCGCTGCCGACCTCGACGACCGTGCCCGCACCCTCGTGGCCGCCGACGACCGGCAGCGGGAACGGCAGGTCGCCGGTGACGAGGTGCTCATCGGAGTGGCACAAGCCGCTGGCGGCGAGTTTCACCAGCACCTCCCCGGCGCCGGGAGGGTCGAGATCGACCTCTTCGACCTCCCACTTGCCTCCGAGCTCCCAGAGCACTGCGGCCTTGGTCTTCACGGGTTCCCCTCTGCGTCTTGGGTGTCAGGCTTCGAGAAGGTCGTGGCGGCCGCGTTCGGCGACCATCGCGCGATACTCGGGAAACAGCTCCTTGGCGGTCGGGATGAGCTTGAGCAGCTTCGGGACCGGTCCCTTGGCCCGCACGGTGCCCTTCGCCATCGCCATCGCCAGGTTGACCTTGCCCAGCCAGAAGCGGTTGCCGGTGTCCGCGGTCATGTGCAGCTCCACCGTCGGGGTCGCCGTGGACGCGGACCCGGTCTCCACCGACCGCGACTCCATGTCCACGGTCACCACGGCCTCCGGATCGGTGTAATACACCCGCAGCACGACACCGGACGCGGCCAGCTTGTCGGCCAACCCGTCCTTCTTCGTCGCGACCTCGAAGATGCCGCCCAGGTACTCGTAGACCTCGGCTTCGTCAGCGAAAACACCCATAACGACAGAACCCCTCGGTCGAACCGTCGGAACTCGGAAAGCATGGTGGGAAGAGCGGTCCCATCGCCCGAACGGGAGAGGGGCACGGGACCGCCTCCTCCCCTCTCCCCCTCGAGACATCCCCTCCCTCCAGGGAGGTGGCCCTCTCTCGAAAAGGGGGGATCGGGAGACGATCAGCCCTGGCGCCAGCAGGGCAGGCGCTTGACGACGTTGAAGAAGTTGCCCGGGGTCAGTTCGGGCTCCCCGACGACGAGGTCGGGCACGCGGGTGAGCAGCTCGGTGAACAGCGCCTTGAGCTGGAACCGCGCGAGCTGGTTGCCCAGGCAGTGGTGGATGCCGCCGCCGCCGAAGCTGATGTGCGGGTTCGGGTGGCGGGAGAGATCGAACTCGTGGGGGCGCTCGATCCGGGTCTCGTCCCGGTTGGCCGAGCTGTAGAACATGACCACCTTGTCGCCCGCGGTGATCTGCTGGCCGGCCAGCTCGCAGTCGCGGGCCGCAGTGCGCCGGAAGGTCATGATCGGCGTCGCCCAGCGCACCATCTCCTCGACCGCGTCGGGCATCCGCCCCTCGAGGTCGGCCAACAACCACGAACGCTGCTCGGGGAACTCGGTCAGCCCGAGCAACCCGTGGCTGGTCGATTGCCGAGTGGTGTCGTTGCCGGCGATGGTGAGCAGCACGAAGAACGCGCCGATCTCGTGGTCGGTGAGCTGCTCCCCGTCGATCTCGGCCTGCGCGAGGGCTGTGATCAGGTCCTCGGTGGGGTGTTCCCGCCGCTGGCCGGTCAGCTCCGCGGCCAGGGTGTGCATGTAGGCCATCGCCTGGAACAGCGCGGTGAAGACCTCTTCGCGGGTCTCGCCGACGAGCTCGGGGTCGTTCCAGCTGGTCCCGACCTTCATGTGGTGGGCGGCTTCCTGCCGCTGCCCGTCGGGCACACCCATGATGTCGTTGATGTTGTGCATCGGCAGGAGCTCGGCGCACTCGGCGACGAAATCGGTCCGGCCGCCGTCGCGCTCCAACGCCTCGATCAGGTTGTCGACGACCTTCACCGCATTGGCCTGGATGCGGTCGTTGATCCGGCGCATCTGCTTGGGAGTGAAGGCGGCCGCCACCAGGCGACGCAGCTTGGTGTGCCGGGGCGGGTCCATCCCGATGATCGACTGGCCGGCTTCGACGAACTCGGCCGGCAGGTTCTCCATGAGAATGCCCGGCCCGGACAGGAAGTCCTGGTGCCGCTTGGTCACCTCCACGAGATCGTCGTAGCGGGTGACTGCCCAGAACCCGAAGTCCTGCTCGTCCTCGAGCAGCTGCTCCTGGAACGGCGGGTGCCAGGTGACCGTGCCCCGCTCGCGCAGCAGCGCGAACGTCTTCTCCCGCACGTCGGCCGAGGTCGACCAGAACGCTCGGGAGGAGATGTCCACGTCGTCGTAGGCACGGTCGGGATTGCCGCTGGCTGAGCGGGTGACGTGTTCGGTCATCGCTGACTCCCTCGTCGCGCGAACCTCGGTCGAGAGTACGACTGTCGAACAAGAATACTGGACGTGAACGGGGTCAACGTCAAGACGCAGATGCTAGGCGTGTCCATTTCTGCTTGCGCGAGTCTGGCTCGGGTGCGAGGCCGGGCAGCCCCGTGAGCGCCCTACATCCCGTGCATCGTGGCGATGACGCGCAGCATCACCTCGTCGGCGCCGCCGCCGATGGAGGTGATCCGCATGTCACGGAGGAAGCGGGCGGTCCACGTCTCCTCCATGTAGCCGATCCCGCCGTGGTACTGCAGGCAGGTGCGCGCGACGTCCTCGCAGAGCCGCCCGATCGCGAGCTTGGCGATCGTCGCGAACCGGGAGGTGTCCTCGCCCCGCTCGTAGGCCTCGGCGCAGGCGTAGTTGTAGTGCCGGCACAGGTCGACGCGCGCGTAGAGCTCGGCGAGCTGGTAGGCGAGGTACTGGTTGTCCATCAGTGTGCCGCCGAAGGCGCGGCGCTGCTTCAGGTAGTCGCGCGTGCGGTCCAGGGCGCGCTCGCACGCCCCGACCCGTCCGTAGCAGGCGACCATCCGCTCGTTCTGGAACTGGGCCATCTGCTGCTGGAAGCCGCGACCGATCGTGCCGATCGTGTTCGCCACCGGCACCCGCACGCCGTCGAAGGCGAGCTCGGCGGTGTCCGAGCAGCGGTTGCCGAGCTTGTCGAGCTTCCGCGAGACCCGCAGGCCCGGCGTGTCGGTCGGCACCACGATCTGGCTCATCCCGCGCGCCCCGCCCTCGTCGGAGGTGCGGGCGAGCAGGCACAGCCAGTCGGCCTGGACGCCGTTGGTGATGTAGAGCTTGGCGCCGTCGATGACCCAGTCGTCCCCGTCGCGGGTGGCGCGGGTGCGCAGGCCGGCGACGTCGGACCCGGCGTCGGGCTCGGTCACCGCGATCGCCGCGACCATCTCGCCGCGGATCGCCGGCGCGAGGTAGCGCGCCTTGAGGTCCTCGGAGCCGAAGCGGTGCAGCGACGGCGTCGCCATGTCGGTCTGCACCGCGATCGCCATGCCGACCCCGGCCGCGTCGCAGCGCCCGATCTCCTCGGCGAGGACCACCGCGAACCGGTGGTCGGCGCCCTGGCCGCCGTAGGCCTCGTCGTACTCGAGGCCCAGCCAGCCGAGCGCGCCGAGCTTGCCGAACAGCTCGTGGGTGGGCATCCGGCCGTCGCGTTCCCAGGCGTCGACGTACGGGTCGATCTCCCGTTCGACGAACGCCCGGACGGACTTCCGGAACGCGGTGTGCTCCTCGGTGAAGGTGACCATCAGCCGTCCAGCCCCAGTCGCGACGCGATGACCTCGTCCATGATCTCGTTCGTCCCGCCGCCGATGCCCAGGATGCGGGCGTCGCGGTAGTGCCGCTCGACCTCGACCCCGTGCAGGTAGCCCGCACCGCCGTGGAGCTGGACGGCCTGGTCGACCACCCAGTCGCACGCCTCGACGGCCTGGTTCTTGGCCATCGCGAGCTCGGTGACGACGTCGTCGCCGGCCTCCCAGCGCAGGAACACGTCACGCACGTAGACCCGGGCGACCGTCGCCCGGCGCGCCATCTG
>JAGFBR010000412.1:0-10000 GCA_019925795.1 Dendrobium chrysotoxum | reverse complement strand
GAGATAGGGCAAGAGAGAGAGAGAGAGAGAAAATGGGAGATAGAGCAAGATGGAGAATGATGGAGAATTAGAAATAATGAGAGAGGGGAAGGGAGAGAGAGAGCAAGATGGAGAATGATGGAGTTAGAAATAATGTGAGAGAGGGTGAGAGGGGAGAGAGAGAGAGAGAGAGAGAGAATGAAGGAGAATTAGAAATAATAAGAGAGGGAAAGAGAGAGAGAAAGAGAGCTAGATAGAGAGAGCAAGGGGGAGAATGATGGAAAAATATAAAAATGAGAGATGGCGAGAGAGAGAGAGAAAGAGTGAGAAAGATAGAGAGAGAAAAAGGGAGATAGAGCAAGAGGGAGAATGATGGAGAATTAGAAATAATGGGAGAGGGGGGAGAGAGAGAGAGGGAGAAAGAGAGAGAGATGGAGAGAGAGAGAGAGAGCAGGAGGGAGAATGATGGAATAATGTGAGAGATAGAGAAAGATAAAGAAAGAAAGAGAGAGATAGAGTGAAGGAGAATTAGAAATAGTGAGAGAGGGAAAGAGAGAGAAAGAGAGAGAGAGATAGAGAGAGAAGAGGGAGAATGATGCAGAATTAGAAAAAATGAGAGATGGAGAGAGAGCGAGAGAAAGATAGAGAGACATAGGGAAAGAGAGAGAGGGAGAAAATGGGAGATAGAGCAAGAGGGAGAGGGAGGGGAGAGAGAGAGCAAGTGAGAGAATGATGGAGAATTAGAAATAATGAGAGAGAGAGAGAGAGAATGAAGGAGAATTAGAAATAATGAGTGAGGGAAAGAAAGAGAGAGAGAGAGAGGGTAGAGGGAGAATGATGGGGAATTAGAAATAATGAGAGGGGGACAAAGAGAGAAAGAGAGAGAGAGAGAAAATGGTAGATAGAGCATGAGGGAGAATTATGGAGAATTAGAAATAATGTGAGGGGGAGAGAGAGATGGAGAGAGAGAGAGAGGAAGAATAATGGAGAATTAGAAATAATGAGAGAGAGGGGGGGAGAAAGAGAAAGAGATAGCAAGAGAGAGAGAGAGAGATAGAAAGAGGGAGATAAAGCAAAGAGGGAGAATGATGGAGAATATGAAATAATGAGAGAGGGAGAGGGAGGGGGATAGAGAGAGAGGGAGAGGGAGGTGGATAGATTCAGAGAGGGAGAGGGAGGTGGATAGATTGAGAGAGATCAAGAGGGAGAATGATGGAGAATTAGAAATAATGAGAGAGAGAGAGAAGAGAGAGAGGGAGGGAGGGAGGAGATGATGGAGAATTAGAAAAAATGAGAGAGGGTGAGAGTGGGGGAGAGAGAAATATTGGGAAAGACAGAGAAAGAGAAAGAGGGATATAGAGCAAGAGGGAGAATGATGGAGAATTAGAAATAATGAGAAAGGGGGAGAGAGAGAAAATGTGTGTGAGAGAGAGAGAGAGAGAGCGAGAGAGAGAGAGAGGGGGAGAGATAGAGTAAGAGGGACAATGATGGAAAATTAGAAATCATGAGTGAGGGAGAGGGAGAGAGAGAGCGATAGAGTAGGTGGGAGAATGATGGAGAATTAGAAAAAATGAGAGAGGGTAAGAGAGAGAAAGAGAGAGGGAGAGATAGAGCAAGAGGGATAATTATGGAGAATTAGAAATAATGAGAGAGGGAGAGAGAGAGAGAGAAAATGGGAGATAAAATAAGAGGGAGAATGATGGAGATTAGAAATAATGTTAGAGGGAGAGAGAAAGAGCACGAGGGAGAATGACGGAGAATTAGAAATAATAAGACAGAGAGAGAGAGAAAGAGAAAGAGAGAGAGAGAGAGAAATAGGGAGATAGAGCAAGAGGGAGAATGATGGAGAATTAGAAATATTGTGTGAGAGAGAAAGAGGGTGACTTATGGAGAATTTGAAATAATGAGAGAGGGAGAGAGAGGGAGAGAGAGATAGAGAAAGAGGGAGATAGAGCAAGAGGGTGATTGATGGAGAATTTGAAATAATGACCAAGGGGAGGGAGAGAGAGAGAGAGACAGAGGGAGAATGATGGAGAATTAGAAATAATGAGAGAGGGAAACTGGGAGATAGAGAGAGATAGAGAGAGAGAAAGGGCAAGAGAGAGAGTGAGAGAGACAGAGAGAGAGATATATATATATATATATATAGAGCAAGAGTGAAAATGATGGAGAATGAGAAAAAATTAGAGAGGGATAGAGAGGGAGAGGGAGAGAGAGAGATAGAGAAAGAAGGAGAGCAAGATTGAGAATGATGGAGAATTAGAAATAAGGAGTGAGGGGAGAGGGAGAGAGAGAGGTAGTGAGAGAGAGAGAGAGGGAGTGAGAGAATTCCACCAGACCTGCCTTTAGCCGGCTGAAAAGAAAACTCCCAATTTCGACCCGCCAGCCAATCAATATCTTTCCTAGAGAAGGAATCTATCTTGGTTTCAAGAAGCCCAATTAAACTAACATCAAATTCTCCAATGAGGTGACGTAGGTAATTACCCGTTTCTTTCTTATGAGCACCGCTACAATTCCAGCAAATTAAGCTATGCATTAATTCACTATAGGGGAAGCGTCCCCGCCGCTTATTTGAAAGTTCCCTTGATCCGGGCATAAGGACAACCTTTCATCCATATCATCTCCACCCCTCTTGCAACAAGAGTTATCTTTCAAACTAACAAACTGTTCAATAGACGAGGCCATCAAGTTAGTTTCCAATACCTTACAACGCCTAGCATGAGGTAGTTTGTTAAACGGACCAAGTCGGGCCAATTCATTGGTGAGAATAGCCTTGGAATTTCTATCCAATTTCTTTTTCTGTTTTAAAGTCCCAGTCTTCCCTGTTGTGCTTTCAGATATTTTCAAAACTTTCGGAACCAACAATTGGGAGGGAGATTTCACAGCATCAGGATCCTTCCACTTTCTTAACTTCAACAGCTTATGAGAACGGGCTTGCAGCACATCACTTGGATTCCCACAGCTTCTTTCAGGCACCTCATCAACTGGCTTCATACCCGATACCTTGACCTCACCAATGTCCATCACCTTCTGTACTTCCCTCCAAACAGGTTTACTAGCCATAACCTGAGAAGCAGGCATACTGCTATTAGCTTGCATTCTATTCCCAGCTTTAGGAAAGTTAGAACGTCTCCTCCTTGTAACTACCGTCCATTCTCCATAGTCTACATCAACTACCGTAGACTGATCTTGAGATGAGATAACCTCTTCCTTCAGCTTTTCTGCTGTCAAACTGGACTTAGAACTACATTCAGCCACCGAGCCAATCCCATCTCCTTGGGCTGAACCAACCCCAGTTCCTAACGATTGTTTCTGTTCACCTGTAGGATTCTGATTCTGCTGCCTATGTTGAATACAATCCACCTTACACCCATCAGCTTTATGCCCAACTTTGCCACATCTCATACAGATCAAGGGTATACCTTCATATTCAACTGGCTAAAAGAAAGACCCTCCAAATCATTGAGCCCATACTCCTTTAGGTAACCTCTTAGACAGATCTATCCGCACACAAATACGCGCAAACGCACATCAATTTCAAGACTTTGTCTGATCATCAATGAACAACGGTTCTCCAATGCCCAATGCCAACCGAGCTAAATTGGATTCATCCCAATATTCCAAAGGTAAATTTGGTAGCCGTATCCAAACCGGGGACGTAAATCCCTTCAAAGTTTTTGATGATAAGCCGGTTGTCCATTGATCCAGCCCAATAATTTGCCCTGCAACATAGCAAGGACCTCCAATCAACACATTATTTCGAGCTTCCACACTATCAAACCAACATAAAAAACAATCAGATCCCAACGGCGTAATTCTTGTTAGACCAAGGTGCCGCCACTTCGGTTGGAGTTTGTTCTGCATCACCCAAAAGGGTAAACGACGTCCCAACAAACTCCCAACTAAAGCCCTGTTTAACTTTTCAATGTTCCCCTTAGCCTTATCCAAATCCAGCTTCACCAACCCATCCTTTCGCAGGAACTTCTATCACCATCAGGTAAACTTAGTTTAATTGGCATTGTTTTCTTCTAGGCATTAGATGCAGCCACGGCTTCACCAACTTCCCTCTTAACCTGCACCGAAGGCCCAGCATCCTGTATCGGCTGCTTCTGGGAAACTTTCTCCTTGGAGGCATTTGTACAAACAGCTGAAGCACATTCAGTAACATTATGCAAATTCTCAACTCTTCTTTGCACATTCATTCTCCCAGCAACCCCAGCACTATTTTCCGTCCTCTGAAAAGCAGAATCAAGATTCCTATGTATTTCCTGAAAACTCAAACCTGAATGGGTATTAACCAGATCTGCAATTCTACCAATATTGCCAAATTTAAAATGCACATTCTCCGGTTAAAACATCGGATTATCTAAAATCTTTCTCACTTCAACCCTTTCAGCAGAAGAAACCTTCACACTCTCCTCAGTATCCACCATTCCGCTAATTTTCGGAGCAGCAGCCTCCCTATTCACATCCATTGGATACTGAGAACCAGCACCTTCAAACACCTCATCATCACAACCACCAAGAATTTCCATAACTTCATCCAAATCAGATGAATCTTGCAATGACATATCCTGATCCACCATATCCTGACCTTCAACATTTAAATCAATGTCGAACTCCCCACTAGAGCCCAACTCCTTTCCAGTCAGATTACCCGAAGCTGCAGAATCAAGTCCCCTAGCCCTGACAGGAGACCGAACTAATACATGCCGCTTCCCCTAAGCACCAATGTCCGCCAATCCACCTGAACTAGCAAACGAAAACCTCCTCTCACTAGTAGACCCTCCACCATCGATTGCCTCAGCCCCCGAACTAGTCCCCTCAGCCACATTCCTCCCTCCGTCGTCCCTCAACGTCCTATGAACCAAATTACTCCCACCAACCGCGACCCTCCCACCGCCGCTCCTCGAGGGTTGACGGGAGGGTGATCGACGGTCACCCCCCACCATAACCCAAGAGCAAGAACAATCAGATCTCGGCGGCGAAACCACCTTCGCGGGAGAAAAATCGCCAGAGAGCAAGGAGAGAGAGAGAGAGAGAAAGAGTGAAGAACTAATGAGAGAGGGAGAGAGAGAGAATGAGAGAGAGAGAGAGAGAGAGAGAGAGAGAGAGAGAGAGAGAGAGATAGAGAGAGATAGGGCAAGAGAGAGAGAGAGAAAATGGGAGATAGAGCAAGATGGAGAATTAGAAATAATGAGAGAGGGGAAGGGAGAGAGAGAGCAAGATGGAGAATGATGGAGTTAGAAATAATGTGACAGAGAGAGGGAGGGGGAGAGAGAGAGAGAGAGAGAGAGAGAGAGAGAGAGAGAGAGAGAGAGAGAATGAAGGAGAATTAGAATAATAAGAGAGGGAAAGAGAGAGAGAAAGAGAGAGAGAAAGGGAGCTAGATAGAGAGAGCTAGGGGGAGAATGATGGAGAAATATAAAAATGAGAGACGGCGAGAGAGAGAGAGAAAGAGTGAGAAAGATAGAGAGAGAAAAAGGGAAATAGAGCAAAGAGAGAATGATGGAGAATTAGAAATAATGGGAGAGGGGGGAGAGAGAGAGAGGGAGAAAGAGAGAGAGATGGAGAGAGAGAGAGAGAGCAGGAGGGAGAGTGATGGAGAATTAGAAATAATGTGAGAGATAGAGAACGATAAAGAAAGAAAGAGAGAGATAGAGGGAAGGAGAATTAGAAATAGTGAGAGAGGGTAAGAGAGAGAAAGAGAGAGAGATAGAGAGAGAAGAGGGAGAATGATACAGAATTAGAAAAAATGAGAGATGGAGAGAGAGCGAGAGAAAGAGAGAGAAAGATAGAGAGACATAGGGAAAGAGAGAGAGGGAGAAAATGGGAGATAGAGCAAGAGGGAGAGGGAGGGGAGAGAGAGAGCAAGTGAGAGAATGATGGAGAATTAGAAATAATGAGAGAGAGAGAGAGAATGAAGGAGAATTAGAAATAATGAGAGAGGAAAAGAAAGAAAGAGAGAGAGAGAGAGTAAGAGGGAGAATGATGGGGAATTAGAAATAATAAGAGGGGACAGAGAGAAAAAGAGAGAGAGAGAGATAGAGAGGGATGGGGCAAGAGAGAGAGAGAGAGAAAATGGTAGATAGAGTAAGAGGGAGAATGATGGAGAATTAGAAATAATGTGAGGGGGAGAGAGAGATGGAGAGAGAGAGAGAGAGGAAGAATAATGGAGAATTAGAAATAATGAGAGAGAGGGGGGGAGAGAGAGAGAAAGAGATAGCAAGAGAGAGAGAGATAGAAAGAGGGAGATAAAGCAAAGAGGGAGAATGATGGAGAATATGAAATAATGAGAGAGGGAGAGGGAGGGGGATAGAGAGAGAGGGAGAGGGAAGTGGATAGATTCAGAGAGGGAGAGGGAGGTGGATAGATTGAGAGAGATCAAGAGGGAGAATGATGGAGAAATAGAAATAATGAGAGAGAGAGAGAAGAGAGAGAGAGGGGAGGGAGGGATGGAGAATGATGGAGAATTAGAAAAAATAAGAGAGGGTGAGAGTGGGGGAATGAGAAATATAGGGAAAGACAGAGATAGAGAAAGAGGGATATAGAGCAAGAGGGAGAATGATGGAGAATTAGAAATAATGAGAAAGTGGGAGAGAGAGAAAGAGAGAGAGAGAGAGGAGAGAGAGAGAGAGAGAGAGAGAGGGAGAGATAGAGCAAGAGGGACAATGATGGAAAATTAGAAATTATGAGAGAGGGAGAGGGAGGGAGAGAGCGATAGAGTAGGTGGGAGAATGATGGAGAATTAGAAAAAATGAGAGAGGGTAAGAGAGAGAAAGAGAGAGGGAGAGATAGAGCAAGAGGGATAATTATGGAGAATTAGAAATAATGAGAGAAGGAGAGAGAGAGAGAGAGAGAAATGGGAGATAAAACAAGAGGGAGAATTATGGAGAATTAGAAATACTGTTAGAGAGAGAGAGAAAGAGCAAGAGGGAGAATGACGGAGAGTTAGAAATAATGAGAGAGAGAGAGAGAGAGAGAGAGAAAGAGGGAGATAGAGCAAGAGGGATAATGATGGAGAATTAGAAATATTGTGTGAGAGAGAAAGAGGGTGACTTATGGAGAATTTGAAATAATGAGAGAGGGAGAGAGAGGGAGAGAGGTAGAGAAAGAGGGAGATAGAGCAAGAGGGAGATTGATGGAGAATTTGAAATAGTGACCGAGGGGAGAGAGAGAGAGAGGGAGAATGATGGAGAATTAGAAATAATGAGAGAAGAAAACTGGAGAGAGAGAGAGAGATAGAGAGAGAGAGAGAAAGAGAGAAAGATGGAGAATTAGAAATAATGGGAGAGGGAGAGAGTTAGAAAATAAAGAGAGAGATAGGGCAAGAGAGAGAGTGTGTGAGAGAGAGAGAGAGAGAGCAAGAGGGAAAATGATGGAGAATGAGAAAAAATTAGAGAGGGAGAGAGAGATAGAGAAAGAAGGAGAGCAAGATTGAGAATGATGGAGAATTAGAAATAACGAGTGAGGGGACAGAGAGAGAGGGAGAGAGAGAGAGAGAGAGAGAGAGAGAGAGGGAGAGAGAGAGAGAGAGAGAGCGGGAGGGAGAGAGAACAAGAAAGAGAATCATGGTGAATTTGAAATAATGAGAGGGGGAGAGAGAGAGGGAGAATGATGGAGAATTAGAAATAATAAGAGAGGGAGGGTAGGAGAGAGAGAAAGAGAGAGCAAGAGAGAGGGAGAGATTGAAAGAGGGAGATAGAGCAAAGAGGGAGAATGATGGAGAATAACAAAATAATGAGAGAGGGAGAGGGAAGGGGCAGAGAGAGAGAGAGAGAGAGAGGAGACAAAGATAGAGCATGAGAGACAAAGAGGGAGATTGAACAAGAGGGACAATGAAGGAGAATTAGAAATAATGTTTGAGAGAGAGAGAGAGAGAGAGAGAGAGAGAGAGAGAGAGAGCAAGAGGGAGAAAATTCTGAGAATTAGAAATAATGTGAGAGAAAGACGAAAAGAGGGAGATAGAGCAAAGAGGGAGAATGATGGAGAATTAGAAATAATGCGAGAGGGAGAGGGAGAGGGAGGGGGAGAGAGAGAGAGAGAACGAGAGCAAGAGAGAGAGAGAGAATGACGGATAATTAGTAATAATGAGAGAGGGAAAGTGAAAAAGAGAGAGAGAGAGAGATAGATAGAGCAAAAGGGAAAATGACTGAGAATTAGAACTAATGAGAGAGGGAGAGAGAGAGAATGAGAGAGAGAGAGAGAGAGAGAGAGATAGGGCAAGAGAGAGAGAGAGAGCGAAAATGGGAGATAGAGCAAGATGGAGAATTAGAAATAATGAGAGAGGGGAAGGGAGAGAGAGAGCAAGATGGAGAATGATGGAGAATTAGAAATAATGTGAGAGGCAGAGGGAGGGGGAGAGAGAGAGAGAGAGAGAGAGAGAGAGAGAGAATGAAGGAGAATTAGAAATGATGAGAGAGGAAAAGAGAGGAAAGAGAGCGAGATAGAGAGAGCAAGAGGGAGAATGATGGAGAATTATAAAAAATGAGATATGGAGAGAGAGAGAGAAAGAGTGAGGAAGATAGAGAGAGACAAAGGGAGATAGAGTAAGAGGGAGAATGATAGAGAATGAGAAATAATGAGAGGGGAAGAGAGAGAGAGGGACATAGAGAGAGAGAGATAGAGAGAGAGCAAGAGGGAGAATGATGGAGAATTAGAAATAACGTGAGAGAGAGAAGAGAAATAAAGAGAGAGAGAGAGAGAGTGAAGGAGAATTAAAAATAATGAGAGAGGGAAAGAGAGAGAAAGGGAGAGAGATAGAGAGAGAAGAGGGAGAATTATGGAGAATTAGAAAATATGAGAGATGGAGAGAGAATGAGAGAAAGAGAGAGAAAGATAGAGAGAGATAGGGAAAGAGAGAGAGAGCAAGAGAGAGAATGATGGAGAATTAGAAATAATGAAAGAGAGAGAGAGCAAGAGGGAGAATGATGAAGAATTAGAAATAACGAGAGAGGGAGATAGAGAGAGATAGGGCAAGAGAGAGAGAGAGAGAAAATGGGAGATAGAGCAAGAGGGAGAATGATGGAGAATTATAAATAATGAGAGAGGGAGAGAGAGATAGAGAGAGACAAAGGGAGATAGAGTAAGAGAGATAATGATAGAGAATTAGAAATAATGAGAGAGGGAGATAGAGAGAGCAAGAGGGAGAATGATGGAGAATTAGAAATAACGTGAGAGAGAGAAGAGAAATAAAAAGAGAGAGAGAGAGAGTGTGTGTGTGTGTGTGTGAAGGAGAATTAAAAATAATGAGAGAGGGAAAGAGAGAGAAAGAGAGAGAGATAGAGAGAGAAGAGGGAGAATGATGGAGAATTAGAAAAAATGAGAGATGGAGAGAGAATGAGAGAAAGAGAGAGAAAGATAGAGAGAGATAGGGAAAGAGAGAAAGAGAGCAAGAGAGAGAATGATGGAGAATTAGAAATAATGAGAGAGAGAGAGAGAGCAAGAGGGAGAATGATAGAGAATTAGAAATAAGGAGAGAGGGGGAGAGAGAGAGAGAGAGCAAGAGGGACAATGATGGAGAATTAGAAAAAATATGAGAGAGAGAGAGGGGGAGAATGATGGAGAATTAGAAATAATGAGAGAGAGAGTGAGAGATAGAGCAATAGGGAGTATGATGGAGAATTAGAAATCATGAGATAGGGGAAGAAAGAGAGACAGAGAGAGAGGAAGAATGATGGAGAATTAGAAATAATGAGAGAGGGAGAGAGAGAGGAGAGAGAGAGCAAGAGAGAGGGCGTGAGAGAGAGAGAGAGAGAGAGAGAGAGAGAGGGAGAGATGGAGAATGATGGAGGATTAGAAAAAATGAGAGAGGGAGAGAGATAGAGAAAGAGGGTGATAGAGCGAGAGGGAGAATGATGGAGAATTAGAAATAATGAGGGAGAGGGGAGGGAGAGAGAGAGTGAGAGAGAGAGAGAGAGAGAGAGAGAGAGAGAGAGAGAGAAAGACGGAGATAGAGCGAGAGGGAAAGAGAGAGATAGAGCGAGAGGGAGAATGATGGAGAAATAGAAATAATGAGAGA
>JAGFBR010000411.1:0-12492 GCA_019925795.1 Dendrobium chrysotoxum | reverse complement strand
TTTGCAAAATAATTCAAATTTTTTATTTTTAAATTCTCTACATATGTCACTATGAATTATTGAGATTAAGCATCATAATTTCTGCTGAATCCAAATATAAAAGGTTTTAAATTCATCAAAAGATTCACTTTTATGTGCTAAGAATTTTACTCATGTAAATATTAAAAAGGCATCCACAGTTACAAATCAAAAGTCTTACCACCTAGACTAGCTATACTAACATGTCCATATAAGTCTATATGAAGGATTCCTAGTGGACTAATGGTTACTATATCCTTAATTGAGTGAAAGGATGATCTAGTCTACTTTTCTAATTGACAAGCATCATACAAATGATCTTTAGTGAATTATAATTTAGCAATGCCTCAAACTAAATCAAGTTGAGTAATTTTTCTAAGTATTTTCATGCTAGTATGACATAACCTTCTATGCCATAATCATGACTCATCAATAGTAGTTTTCAAACAAGAAATGTCACATAATTTATCAAAATAGTTCAAATTAAGTATATAAATATTATTAATTTGTATTCCTTCCTAAATCATTTTTCCACTAAACATGATGAAGCATTTGTTAGAAAGAAAATTTATATTAAAGCCTTTATGACACTGTTGGCTAATACTTAACAAATTATATTTTAAACCTTCAACTAATAAAACATTTTTAATAGTAAAATTATTTATTTTATCAATTATACATGTACCTTCTACCTTCATCATGTATTATTCCCCAAAGTGACTTTGCCTCCACTGTTGGCCTCTAACATAATGAACTACTTCAGATCTCCAGTCATATGCCTCGAGCAGTCGTTGTCCAAGTATCACATTCTCTCACTGGACCTCTTATGAGAGCATACCTAGAAAATAATAATAGGTTAAGTTTGGGAACCCAAGTGGATTGAGGTTTTATGCTAGTGCTTGATTGTATGATTGTGATATTGTGATGGTGATACTTTGGGTCTCCAAATTATTTGTGTTCTATGGTGTAGTGTGAAGGTGTGTGCAATGTATCCTAGTATGTGACATGAATAACACCAAATCTATGGAAATAGATTTACTAATCTAAATGGGGAATGAGGTCTCCTTCTAGAGAAGAGTGATGCATGCTTTGTTCTAGGTTATGGCTTTACTATGTTGTAGGCCCGGGTGCATTTCCTTGAAGTATTATTATTTTATTTATTAAATTTTCATTTGAACTTTTAGCATGCTTTGTTCTAGGTTATGGCTTTACTATGTGTGTAGGCCCGGGTGCATTTCCTTGAAGTATTATTATTTTATTCATTAAATTTTCATTTGAACTTTTATACATTCCTACTTCTACCTTTAATGAATGTTCATTACTATCTAATTCTAATGCTAGCTCTTCCAATTCTTTAAATGCTGCTTCTAGCAATTCAACATGTTATTTGTTTAATGAGTCAAACTCTTCCATTAATGATTTATGCACCTTAATGAATGCAATATGCTCAATTGTTAAAATTAAATGATCACTAATTGAATTCTCATGATGTTCTTTTAAAATTTAAATGTGAGTGTTACTTTTTCAACTTTTTTGTATGAGTGATGCATTTGTTCAAATAAAGAAAATAAATCATCATATTAAAGCTCATATACCTCATCATTTTTTGAGTCCCCAATGCTATATCCTTAGCCATTAAACAAAGGTTAGTTACCTCCTCTTCTTGTTTAGTTTCTAAGGAATCAGACTTTGAGGTTGCCCAGAATGCATTTTGTAGCTTTTGCCTGCCCTTTTTAGAATTATATTTATCCTCACCTTTTTTTCTTCATAGGGTGGCTCTTGATGTTGGGGCAGTATAATCTCAAGTGTCATGGCTTCTTGCACTCGAAAAAAATCATGTCAAAAGAAAACATATTAATCTTACAAATTTTACATTTACTTTTATCGAAGTGGTGCTTGTGTTTGCATTTCAAGAAGCTCTTAAATTGACATGTCATCAATGAAATATCTTCACACCCATCAGCTTTTGAATTGTTACTCTCGATGTCAATCCACCTTTAATGCCACATTTCATTCTTTATTTCGATCACCTGCATATGAAAGCCTTTGGCTAACATTTTGCTAGTAAGCAATTAGAGAGCCCAACAAATTCTCAATAGAGTAAATATTAAGATTTTTAGATTTATATATAGTTGTAACTATTGCATCATATGAATTAGGCAGGCAACACAATATTTTGTTAACCTTTTTAGAATTAAAAATCAACCTACCCAAGACATACAAAGAAGTGATTATCTTGTGAATCTAGTGCACATTTCAGATATTGACTCACTAGGTTTCATGTGAAAGAGTTCATACTCATGTAATAAAAAATTCAAACATGACTGTTTAACCTCACTAGTGCCTTCCTATGTGATACACAACCTGTCTCATATCTCTTTCCCATTAATGCAAGTAAATACACTCATATAATCCTCTAATTCATGAACATAAAAAATTTAAATATTTATAATTTAATTATGCCAAATCCCTATCTTCTATGGACCATTCAGTAAGGAAATTATAATTTTTATGCCATTAATAATATGAGAAGGTAATGTATAATCCAACATGAATCATGTGCCACATGAAAATATATAGATCACAAAAATATAGACGTGTATTTTCTAAAATCAAATGAAATTTTATCAAACAAAAATGGATGAGTAATAGAATACCTTTCAATAATATTACAATTATTAAATTAAGCCACTGGATAAAACTCTAGGTGTTAAAACCAAAATATAAGAGAACCCGCTTGGATACCAATTGAAAATGCACAGTTGTGCTCTGATAGTGAAGATGACACACTAAGAGGGGGGTTGAATTGATGATTTAAAAAAAAACTTCTACAAAAAACCTTTTTTAATAATGACCTAAATCTGAATTTGTGTTGAAGCATTTGAATAAACGAAATAACACAACTTCAAAGCAAGTGAGAATTTTTGTGTTTTTAATTTTGTAGAAAACCAAAATTAATATTTTTTCTTTTTATTTTTTAGATTTTTGTTTCTTTTAAAAATAAATATGAATCACAATTAATCACAATAATCTCTTTCACAAGTGCAACCACAATCAAACTAGGTGCTGGAAAATTAAATTGCAATGAAATAAAAGTGCTAAGAGTAAATGCAAAAAGTAAAGAAACGCAAACAAATTTTTATAGTGATTTGGCCAATTTGATATACATCCACTCCCCGAAGGTCCTCTATTTAGGAATTGCACTAACACATTCCTTCAGCCCTCAGCTTGGCAGAGATGCCCTTTTCCCTTTCCATAGATAAAGAATGCATCTTTATAGAATATTCACACCTAAGGAATCTCTCATTTCACCTCCTCAGTCCAGCAGAGCTACCATATCCTCCTTTTATTACAATCTAGGGGCATGATATTATATTTTGATGATTGCAAATATTATTGGATGATTATCTACTTACTCCTATATATTATTTTGAATATTTTATAACCTTTCATGTAATAGAATTTACGAAGAAAGACTTATGATTTGGGTTCAAAACTATGCGTTGTTAGGGGATCTCCAACCAAAAAACTCATTTTCCACTTTAAAATATAGTAACACTTCAAAATGTAGTAACTCATCTCTAATTGAACTCCATTTCTAACATTTAAAAAAAATATTATATTCTTCCTCAACTGAACTCCACCTAAAATTGCTCTCCTTTCAAGCCTTTCTATACTTCCACCATTTCATGATTAAAAAAAATGCATTTGTGCTAATATTGGTGTCACACTGTTCATGTCGAGAAAATGCGACTATAAATGACATTCGGGTGGAGCTTGAGGCGGACGACAAACACCTATTTGTAGTTTAGTTGGATATGGTCTTAGTGTATAAGTTAAACTATATATTGAAGATTTTATACTATTACATTTTTTGGTTAATATATATAAAAAGGTGTATGTTAGCTTAGCAACCATAAGGGGAGTAAAAAATAAATGTTTTAATTTTTTTTCAGTAAAATTGTACTGTATGATCTTATTCGTGTTGTATGATCAATTACAATAGATATTAATTAAAATGTTTTTATTTAAATGAAAAAATGTATTATAACTAATCGTATATTATGTGCACCACATCATACTAGACGATCATATATACTAGAAACCTCGTCGTTCAATCTAACTTACGTAAAATAGACAAATTTGAAACTGATTATACTATATGAAGCATGTCATATTGTACCATGTTTTAAATTATTACCTAATAAGGTTAGTTAATTAAGAAATCAAATTGAATCAGAATTGGTTACATATTATACTGTACAATCATAGATCATACTGTACGACTCATCTGAGGAGTCTTTGAAGAAGTTCAATTCATCCAGTACGATCAAAAGATTTTTAAAAGGGTTTTTGAAAAAGATTTTTAAACACACTTTGAAAATAGAGATACTTCTAAAGGTTATTCAATTACTCGCCCACCTCTTTTAGTAATATCACATTTGATTTTTAAAAATTCGAATGTTTACTTTTTGGCTATCAATTGACTTTAGAATGTGGCACATGATACAAGTTGGTTGTTATGTTCCTTCCACATTATTAATGGTGTTTAAAAATATAAATTCGTTTATTGAATGGAGTATGGAGGATAGTAATTTTGTACAACTAAATGCTAAATGCTTGAATTGCTTTTTGTTGTGCTTTAAAATCAAAGGATTACATGTGTGTTTCAACTTATACAATTGGAAAAGATATTTAGGATAGACTATATATTACTATGAAGGAACCAATGAAGTCAAACAATCTCATGTAAATTTACTTTTGCATGACTGAATTATTCTATATGAAACCTAGTGGTTTTCGATATGTATAATAAGTTTACTAAGATTGTAACTTCCTTGCATACTATAGGTATAGAACTTTCAAATTTTGAGGAAGTTAATAAGATAATATATTATTTTCCTGACAACTTTGATACAAAAGTCACTACAATTTGTGAATCAAAATATTTGAATGTATATTCTATTGACAAATTATTGGGCTCTCGCATTGCTTACGAGCAAAATATAAGCAAAAGACTTTTGAATACTGGGACAAAAAAAAGAGAAAATAGTGGCGCTGAAGGCTGATGATACAGATAGCTCTGAATTAGAAGCTGAAGGGAGCAAGGATATAAATTTTTTGACCCGATAATTTAAAAGCTTCCTAAAGTAAAGAAAAAGCACTACCATGAAAGGAATAAGGGTAAGAGTGGAAAGTTCAATAAGGTTTCAATTGACACTATTTGGTTTGAGTGCAGGAAGCCAGAACATTTAAGGTTTGATTGTCCAATCTTGAGAGCCACCCTACTAATGAAAAGGCTGAAGAAAAATTACATTCTAAAAAGGGCAAGCAAAGGAAACAAGAAGTCTTCTGGGCAGACTCAGCCTCAAATTCATTAGAACAAGAACTAGAAGAGGAGCTAACAAATTTGTGCTTAATGAAAAATGATAACTCAAATCAAGATGAGGTATGTGAACTATCCTATGATGAATTATTTTTCATTTCTGAGTAAATATAAGAATCATATAGGAAGTTGGAAAAGCCTCATATAGTTCTAAAGAAAGAATTTTTTGGTTTGAAAATTGAGCATGATATCTTAGTTAAAGCGCATTCTAATTTTAAAATTGAACACATTTCATTAGCAAGGAGCATACATCATTGCTAGATAAATTTGATGCATTAAATAAAAGGCAAAATGAATTGGTAAAGTCACATGGTTTCTTGAAAGGTCTTGAGATCCTGTTAAACTCTCCAGAACATTCCAAGTGTTGATTATGGCTGGATCAAAAGATAGATTATAATTATCCTTTTTCTCTCTCTCTCTTGATGGTTTGAGATTTTCTTGAATTGGATGTGGTTAGGAAAGACTTGAAGGAGGCTAGGAAGGTTACTAGGGAGCTAGAGAAATCAGTTGATCAACCCTTGAACCTTTGGAAGGGGGTCTATTAATAGGAGAGATAAAATTAACTTACCCATTAAGTTGGCCAGATACATGCCATGTCATTGATCCAAGGCACCTTGGGTTGACCAATAAAAGCTAATGGATCATTCTGGAAAGTTTTAGCTTATTGGTCCAAGTGGCAAGGGAGTTATACTTGAACCAATCCTAGGAGAGAGAAAATTTGAATGAACGGTTGAGATCTTGCCACCTAAGCCATGACCAATAGTCATTTCCATGGGGGACTAACCAATGGGATTCAAGGGAAGATTATGGAGAGTTGAAAGCACATGGTTATTTGTTGAGGGAGTTAGGCTTAAACCATTCATTAGAGAGAGGTTATTTTGAGGAATCTTGCCAACTCAGTTGCTTAGGTGGTAAGGGCTTGATGTGGGTTGTTGTAATAAAGGTTATAGAGTCCACCCATATGCTGGCTCAAGCTAAATTGGGCTAGGTTGGGTTGGAGTTCCATTTAATGCGTTTTGGGAGGCTTGGTTCAACCCATAGTTTTGACCGAAGTCAAACCATTGGTTCAAAATCTTAGGCTATATGCATGGGTTACACATGCTATATTAATTTTCAATAATTTATTTTGACAAGAGTGGTGATTTAGAGCAAGAGAACTCTATTTTTAATACTTGGTTCAACCCTATTGGTCAAACCATGTGGGCTTAAGGCTTAAAAATTATTAGGAGACTCATGTTGACCTTATGAATAGTCCCCATGAGTTTGGTTCAATGATTTGGTCAAAATCATGAGAAATGAATTTTTTAAGTACACGGGGTAATTTTGGTCAACTAGGGTTGACCTTGTCAACCAAGTTTGACCAGGGGTCAAAGGTGGGTCCAACTCATTCCAAATAAAGTTATGGACTTGTTGGAGACGGTCACATGCATTGGCGAGGTTATTTAGTACAATAAGCATGTTTAAGGGTTTAAGGGACCATTTGGTCCACTATGGTTGACTTGGTCAACTAGAGTTAACCAAGGGTTGAAAATTGGTTCAATGCATTCTAAATGATGCTTAGGGTTTTGTTGGACATGGTCCTATGACTTGGTGGAACCTCCATGCATGTAATGTAATTTAAAGTGTAAAAGGGCAATTTGGTCAACCTGGGTTGATTAGGGCTTGGGGTTTTGTTCAATGAATATCAAATGATAATTTGAACATATTTGTAGAAGGTTACATGGCTTGGTTTGATTGAGTCATGTTGAGGTTTAAGAAAAAAATCAATTTTCAAGGTTTAGGGTTTTAGGTTTCTGTGGTTAACTATAGTCAACCATGGCCCACCAATCCTCTCACATTCATTTTCTCTTTATCTCACTCTGCTTTTCCTTCCACCATCCCTCTCATTTCCTCTCCCTCTTACTCTCCCATCCCTCTCCCTCTCTCAACCTCTCTCTTTGTCTCCTCTCTCTCTCTCTCTCTCTCTCTCACACACACACACACACACACACCCTCCCTCCCTCCCTCCCTCCCTCCCTCCATCTCTCCCTTTTGCTTCTCTCTCACTCTCACTCCCCCTCTCTCCCTCTCTCTCTCTCTCTCACCATTTCTCTCTATCTCTCTCTCTCTCTCTCTCTCTCTCTCTCTCTCTCACACACACACACACACACACACTCCTCCCTCCATCTCTCCCTTTTGCTTCTCTCTCACTCTCACTCCCCCTCTCTCCTTCTCTCTCTCACCATTTCTCTCTCTCTCTCTATATATATATATATATATATATATATATATTTCTCTCTCTCTCTCTCTCTCTCTCTCTCTCTCTCTCTCTCACACACACACCCTCCCTCCCTCCTTCCCTCCCTCCATCTCTCCCTTTTGCTTCTCTCTCACTCTCACTCCCCCTCTCCCTCTCTCTCACCCTTTCTCTTTATTTATCTCTTTCTTTCCTCACTCTCTCATTCTCTCTCCCTTCCTCTCTCTATCTACCACTCTCTCTCTCTCTCTCTCACACACACACACACACACACACACTCTCTCTCTCTCTCATACACACACACACACACCCTCCCTCCCGCCCTCCATCTCTCCCTTTTGCTTCTCTCTCACTCTCACTCCCCCTCTCTCTCTCTCACCATTTCTCTCTATTTATCTCTCTCTCTCTCTCTCACACACACACACACCCTCCCTCCATCTCTCCCTTTTGCTTCTCTCTCACTCTCACTCACCCTCTCTCCCTCTCTCTCACCCTTCTCTCTATTTATCTCTTTCATTCCTCTCTCTATCTACCACTCTCTCTAACACACACTCTCTATCTCTCTCTATTGCTCCTCATTTCTTTTCTTTCACTTCTCTCTCTCTCCCCCTCTCTCTCTCTCTCACACCCTCCCTCCCTCCCTCCCTCCCTCCCTCCCTCCATCTCTCCCTTTTGCTTCTCTCTCTCACTCTCACTCCCCCTCTCTCCCTCTCTCTCACCTTTTCTCTCTATTTATCTCTTTCTTTCTTCTCTCTCTCATTCTCTCTCATTCCTCTCTCTATCTACCACTCTCTCTCACACACACACTCTATCTCTCTCTATTGCTCCCTAAATTCTTTTCTTTCACTTCTCTCTCTCTCTCACACACCACACCACACACACAAACACACACCCACACACACACATACCCTCCCTCCCTCCCTCCTCCCTCCCTTTTGCTTCTCTCTCACTCTCACTCACCCTCTCTCCCTCACTCTCACCCTTTCTCTCTATTTACCTCTTTCTTTCATCTCTCTCTCTCTCATTCACTCTCCCTTCCTCTCTCTATCTACCACTCTCTGTCACACTCACTCTCTATCTCTCTCTATTGCTCACTCAATTCTTTTCTTTCACCTCTCTCTCTCACTAAATTTCTCTCCCTCTATCATTCTATCTCTAAATACTTCTCAAAATATCTATATCTCCCTTACTATCTCACTATCTCTCTCTCCCAATCCTTGACGTCTCTTCCTCTCACACTCATTTTCTCTTTATCTCACTCTGCTTTTCCTTCCACAATCCCTCTTATTTCCTCTCCCTCTCTCTCTCTCTCTCTCCCTCTCTCTCTCTCTCTCTCTCTCACACACGCACCCTCCTTTCATCTCTCCCTTTTGCTTCTCTCTCACTCCCCTGTCTCCCTCTCTAACCTTTTCTCTCTATTTATCTCTTTCTTTCTTCTCTCTCTCATTCTCTCTCATTCCTCTCTCTATCTACCACACTCTCTCTCACACTCTATCTGTGAGCCTGAGAGAGAGAGAGAGAGAGAGAGAGAGAGAGAGAGAGAGATCGTGAGAGTGAGTGAGAGAGAAGGAGATAAAGAGAGGTTGAAAGAGGGAGAGGGAGGGGAAAGTAAGAGAGAGAGAGAGAGTGTGTGTGTGTGTGAGTGAGTGAGATAGTAAGGGAGATATATATATATTGAGAAATAGTGAGAGATAGAATGAGAGAGAGGGAGAGAAGTTTAGTGAGAGGGAGAGTGAAATAGAAGAATTGAGGAAACAATAGAGAGAGATAGAGAGTGTGCATGAGAGAGAGTGGTAGATAGAGAGAGGAATGAAGAGAGAATGAGAGAGAGAAAAAAGAGAAAAATAGAGAGAAAAGGTGGGAGAGAGGGAGAGAGGGGGAGCGAGAGTGAGAGAGAAGCAAAAGGGAGAGATGGAGGGAGGGTTGTGTGTGTGTGTGGGTGAGAGAGAGAGAGAGAGAGAGAGAGAGAGAGAGAGAGAGAGAGCTAGCGAGAGAGTGTGTGTGAGAGAGATAGTGAGAGTGAGTGAGAGAGGAGATAAAGAGAGGGGTTTGAAGAGGGAGAGGGAGGGGAGAGTAAGAGAGAGAGAGAGAGAGAGAGAGAGAGAGAGAGAGAGAGTGGGAGGGGGAGTAAGAGGGAGAGGAAATGAGAGGGATGGTGGAAGGAAAAGCAAAGTGAGTTAAAGAGAAAATGAGTGTGAGAGGAAGATAGTTCAAGAATTGGGAGAGAGAGAGGTAGTGAGATAGTGAGGTATAGATATTGTCATTCTCTCTCTCTCCCTCTCTCTCTCTCTCCCCTATCTCTTCCTCATTATTTTTAATTCTCCATCATTCTCCTTCTTGCTCTATCTCCCTCTTTCTCTCCCCTCTCTCTCTCACTCTCTCAATATTTTTAGTTCTCTATCATTTCCCTCTCTCTTTCTCACCCTCCCAATCTAATTATTTCTAATTCTCCATCATTCTCCCTCTCTCTTCTCTCTCTCCCTCCCTCTCTCTCTCTCGTGTCATTATTTCTAATTCTCTATCATTTTTCCACTTGCTCTATCTCTCTCTTTCTCTCCCCTCTCTCTCTTTCCCTCATTATTTTTAATCTCTATTATTCTCCCTCTTGCTCTGTCTCTATCTCTCCTCTCTCAACATTTCTAATTCTCCATCATTCTCCCTCTCTCTCTCCCTTATTATCTAACTATTTCTGATTCTCCATCATTTTCCCTCTCTTCTTTCTCTCTCTCATTGTCTCATTATTTCTAATTCTCTATCTCCCTTTATCTCTCCTCTCTCTCTCTCTTCTCTCTTCTCTCTCTCTCCCTCTCATTATTTTTAATTCTCCATCATTCTCCTTCTCTCTTTCCTCCCTCCCTTTCTCATTATTTCTAATTCTCATCATTCTCTCTCTCTCTCTCTCTCTCTCTCTCTCTCTCTCTCTCTCTCCCCTATCTCTTCCTCTCTTATTATTCTAATTCTCCATCATTCTTCTTCTTGCTCTATCTCCCTCTTTCTCTCCCCTCTCTCTCTCTCTCCCTCGTATTATTTTTAATTCTCCATCATTCTACCCCTCTCTCTCACATTATCTAATTATTTCTAATTCTCCATTATTCTCCCTCTCGCTCCTCTCTCTCCCTCTCTCTCTCTCATTGTGTTATTATTTCAAATTCTCTGTCATTCTCCTTATTGCTCTATCTCCCTCTTTCTCTCCTCTCTCTCTCTCTCTCCCTCTCATTATTTTTCATTCTCCATCATTCTCCTTCTCTCTCTCTCTCTCTCCCTTTCTCATTATTTCTAATTATCCATCATTCTCTCTCTCTCTCCCATATCACTTCCTCTCATTATTTCTAATTCTCCATAATTCTCGTTCTTGCTCTATCTCCCTCTTTCTCCTCTCTCTCTCTCTCCCTCTCTCATTATTTTTAATTCTCTATCATTCTCCCTCTTGCTTTATCTCTCTCTCTCTCTCTTTCCCACTCATTATTTTTAATTCTCCATCATTCGCCTTCTTTCTCTATCTCCCTCTCTCTCTCTCTCTCCCTCTCTCTCTCTCTCTCTCTCCCTCAATATTTCTAAATCTCCTTCATTCTCCCTCTCTCTCTCCCTATCTCATTATTTCTAATTCTCCATTATTCTCCCTCTTTCTCTCTCTCTCTCCTCCCTCTCTCTTTCCTCCTCTCTCATTATTTCTAATTCTCCATCATTCTCCTTCTTGCTCTCTCTCCCACTCTCATTATTTCCAATTCTCCATCATTCGCCTTCTTGCTCTATCTCCCTCTTTCTCTCTTTCTCTCTCTCTCTCTCTCTCTCCTCCCCTCTCTTTATTTCTAATTATCCATCATTCTCCCTCTTGCTCTCTCTCTCTCTCGCTCTCTCTCTCTTCCCCTATCTCTTCCTCTCTCATTTTTTTCTAATTCTCCATAATTCTCCTTTTTGCTCTATCTCACTCTTTCTCTTTTCTCTCTCTCTCTCTCTCTCTCTCTCTCTCTCTCCCTCTCTATCAATATATTTACTTCTCTATCATTCTCCCTCTTGCTTTATCACTCTCTCTCTCCCTCTCTCAATATTTCTAATTCTCCTTCATTCTCTCTCTTTCTCTCCCTATCTCATTATTTATAAATCTCCTTCATTCTCCCTCTCTCCCTATCTCATTAATTCTAATTCTCCATTATTTTACCTCTTTCTCTCTCTCTCTCTCCCCTCTCTCTCTCCCTTTCTTTCTCTCTCCCACTCTCATTATTTCTAATTCTCCATCATTCGCCTTCTTGCTTTATCTCCCTCTCTCTCTCTCTCTCTCTCTCTCTCTCTTCCTCACTCTCTCCCTCTATTTCTAATTATCATCATTCTCCCTCTTGCTCTCTCTCTCTCTCCCTATATCTTCCTCTCTAATTCTCAATAATTCTCCTTGCTCTATCTCCCTCTTTCTCTTCTCTCTTTCTCTCTCTCTCCCTCTATTAATATATTTAATTCTCTATCATTCTCCCTCTTGCTTTATCACTCTCTCTCCCTCTATCAATATTTCTAATTCTCCTTCATTCTCCACTTTCTCTCTCTCTCTCCCTATATCGTTATTTCTAATTCTCCATTATTCTCCCTCTCTCTCTATCTCTCTCCCTCCCTCTCTCTTTATTTCTAATTATCCATAATTCTCCTTCTTGTTCTCTCTCTCTCTCACTTTCTCTCTATCTCTCTCTGTCTCTCACACACTCTCTCTATCTCTTCCTCATTGTTTTTTAATTCTCTATAATTCTCCTTCTTGCTCTATCTCCCTCTTTCTATCCTCTCTCTCTCACTCTCTCATATTTTTAATTCTCTATCATTCTCCATCTTGCCTATCTCTCTCCCTCAATATTTCTAATTCTCCTTCATT
>JAGFBR010000410.1:0-12538 GCA_019925795.1 Dendrobium chrysotoxum | reverse complement strand
AGAGATAAGAAAAAATCTTCAAGCTCATTCTCTTCGATCAATAGAATCATTGGCGGAAGGCAAAGTAGGAGACTGACTTTCAAATTCGGTCGAAGGAAACGGTGGCGTTGGCCAAACACGACTTCTGACCATAGTCATTATACCTTCACTTTCACGTCTTTGAGTAGAATTATCAGAATCGGGCCTTGGATGTTGACCATAATTTTCACTTCCACTATCGCTTCCTGTGACGGCAGATGATCGATTTGTGTTTGCTTGCCAAAGCGAGGGAGGTGCAAGCCGAGCACTAGATGTGCTTGGTCCAGTGACCTGCTGCAAAAAGCTGCCAGTGGGAACTTCTTCAGCCAAGGATAATGGTCTGGGAGCAGCCGGCGATGCAAAATCGATAAAGCCTGATCCAACTTCTGCTGGTGTAATCGGTGGTTTTGACACCGATTGCCGCGGCTCTGCTTCGTCGGAAGAATTGTGCTGACTTCCCTGATCGCTAGTAGGATACATCAAAACACTAGCAGCAAAACTTTCAACTCTTTGCCTTTGCTTTTCTTTTGGCAATAATTCGTGTTTCATTGGAGAGGAATTTTGATCGTCTTCCATAATTGCACTTTCTTCTCCTTCATCTGCATCATTCACGTCGCTTAACATAGTGTCTACACGTTCACGTAATCTTGTACTAGGTCTACTGCTTGAATCTTCATGTGAAGCACCCTGGATCTGAGGCTGTCTTCCACTTGACACTCTGCCTAATCGCATCCCAAGAATCTGATCGACCCTTGAGACAGGAGCAGATGAACTCGAAGGCTGTGTAGAATTATCTGCGGCACGAACAGAGCTAATATTGATCGAACCTTGTGGAGGGGCATAGTGTTCTCCGATACTGCTCTCATTCCATGCCGATTCATTATCATCCAATGCAGATTCACGGCCTAAACGTGTAGAACGATCCATGCTTGTACGACTTTGAGTCTGAAATCGTAAAAGATTGCTCATCATCCGTTCGATGGTTGTATCAGCCGCATGTGCTGAGCTGGCTTGAGCAATTGAGGCTTGCGTCACATCTCCCACTTCCTCTCTCTGATCACGTTCCATGTCTTTCTTGCATCGTTGTATCTTCGCTATAATGATTCTCATTGTTCAGGTGCACAGAGGGAGATTGATGTGGCAGGTTGACATCCCTTAATTGACGGTCAGGAATAGGCGTTGAAGAATTGTTGGATTGTTGGGAATAGATGGAAGCCAAACCTGATAAATCTCGCGACATAGTTTGAGAAGGTTTTCGAAAAAAGAGTGAATTGAAGGCTTCATCACCATGTTCATCCGTGTTCCATAGCATTTCTCGCGAATGTTGAGAAGCGGTATCTTCAGAGGAAAGTCTACCTGAGCCTGAAAGACTGCGTTGATGTTCCGTAAATTGTGGATCTTGCTCATCAAGAAATGAAATTGGAATCTGAACGACGCCTAAAGGAGCTGATGACTGACCGCTTTGGTGCTGATTGTGTCGCAGTGGGAAGAGATTGTCATTTTCCCTAATTGTTTTTTGTCTAAAGACTGATCTTGACTTTGTGATCGGCTTTCGCTTTGAGATTGACCCCTAAACCATTCACCATCATCAAAAGGTTGTACAAGAGGAGGCGTCTGGAACGGTTTGTTTTGAGCGGTAAAGCCAGAATGCAAATTGGTGAAAGGAGATTGAGGTATGCCAAACTTCTCTACTTTGGAAACCTCTGAGCTCATCATTGTAGGATCAGGAGCCATCTCTACGTATGGTACTGGTCGAACTTGATCGAGCAAAGGACTGTTGGATGGCTCGGGCGGTGAGCGTGATGACGAATTGGCAGAATTACTCGGAGTACTGCTCGATCTTGTCCTTCTTGGAGGGACAGGCAGCGATTCTTGTGGTCTGCTTCTCATTATAATCTCAGAATCGGGCGTTTGTCCTAAGTTGATTGAGTGCTCTGGATTGATGACACCATCAAAAATGCGACTCATGCCGAGACTCAATCTGCGCTTGTCTTCTTCATCAAGAGATTCACCACTAGAACGAACGGGTCTCTTTTCTTGAGACGAATCTTTCTCTTTCGAGAAAAGCGTGATAGCAGGTGTGTTTTGTGAATGACCCTGTTCGTTACTACGCTTCGCGGCAGCCATGTTCAAGTATGCAGCCAGTTCATCGCTACTACTTGGTCTGTGGTATCCTTTCTTTGTTGCATACCTGCCGGCAGTTGAGAAATCTTCTTGTGATTTATCTTGCGTATTTGACAATCCAAGATCTGGTCTCGGTGAAGAGATTGCAGCACCAAAGTGATCAACAGTTGTTCGTACAGCTTGTGAAGGGGGCAATTCCAAATCGTCAATACTTCGTCTGTTAGCAGAAGTGCTTGACAGATACCAGCTGGGATGTCGCACTTGCAAAGGGCCTTTACCCAATCCTGGACTGGTACTTTTCTCTTCCATCGTCCTACTAATGACGAATGGTCGATCGTGCGTGACACGCTCATCAGGACGAAGCGAGGCCCGTTGTACCTTATCATCGTATATAGATAACGTCACTGCACGACCTCTGGTCGTTCCTGTTTTGGACCTTCTACGTTCACCTTCTTTCTCTATATGGGGTATTCTCCCCCCTTCTTGTTTTTGGGAAGAATATTGTCCAACACAAGGCGTTGCAAGAGACGCAGCAGCAGCAAATGCGCTTGCTCTGAATCTTGAAAATCCTTCCAAACTCTTTGATCTAGTGCGTGATGAAGCAAGCCGCTGCTCTTGATTCGTTTCATGCCTTTTCGATATCGGAAAACAAGAAGTTGCCAATGGAGAATTGGGCATTGGAGGAGGAATATCTTGCGAGTTCTTTTCCTGGAGCCTTTGTCGCATATCAGGACTGCTCCTTGACTGCCGTAAGCCAACTTGATCCTTTTGAGCAGATTTCTTGCCTGATGACTTGGAGGAGGAATTTCTTGTACTTTTGCGATGCTGTGAATGACTTCTGCGGTATGAGGAATCGACAGCCCCGAAACTCTTTCGGTGCTGCTCTCGCCATTTTTCCCGTTCTTGCTCCAATGCACGTCCTTGGGCAAGGACTATAGATGATTCGGGTATATCTTCATCATCAGAATCTGACATTAAATTTGGGGTAAGAGCTGGAGTAGAGGGATGAAGGCCAGAGACTTGATTTTGTAATCTTTTCCTGTGACCTCGTCTAGAAGATGTTCGAACAGGGATTGTAGGTCTCTCCTCTTCAAGAATCCACTTCTCTTGAACCGGTGCTCTTGCAATTTCGACACCTTCACTGTGAGGAGCATCAGGGGGCATACGATGATGAAAAAACGGTCGATTCTCGCTAATTGCACGAATAGGAACACTTATTTGATCCTGTCCGAGCAAAGCTTGCGCTCTGCTAACATCGCCATCACTATCACGAGGATAAGTGCCTGGCATTCTTCGATTGCGTTCAAACGCTGCTTCTTGCCGAGAAATACGGCTTGAATGACGTAAAGCTTGTCCGCCTTCACTACAATATCCATCGTCTAATCCATCTGCATACCTGTCTAGACTGTTTCTACCACCCTTTAATGTTGGTCTTGGCATCAGTACCCTTTCACAGCCATTCTTCGGCTCTAGCCATCCACCTGCTTCTGGCGCATGTGCTGACAATTCATCCAAATGTAGCTGTTGTAGCAAAGTAAATCTTCTCTGTGCTTCTGCTGTTGCTTCTCTTCGAATCTGATCCGCAGCTGTCGCTCCATGTTCAGACTCTTCTACGATAGGGTCTTGTTGTGTTTGACTCGGACCTTCTACCAATCGACTTGCCGATGCAGATGAGAATGGATTTCTTTGTCCCAATTGCGGAGCAGGTGGAGAAAAGTTTTCTGACCATGTCTGACTCAAAGATGCAGAAGTCGGTTCAAAACGTTCGATCTGAGATAAATATCCAGTTTCACCAGATGAAGACGCTGCGATGGGCGAGAGCGTCTGAATGAAACGTGGAGGCACAAGCTCACCAGGCTGCAAGCTGACTGGCTCTGAATGTTGTGGTATATTTGTTTGAGTTGCCACGGAGCCGTACTTTTGTCTCCTGTGCCAGATGGTCTTGCTTCTTCCATCGAAAGGGTCGCTATTCTTTGACTGCCAGATGGGCTAGAAAAACTTCCAATAGCGTCGGAAGATTGTCCTGAGTAAATAGATCGTACTGAACCAGCTCCCCCGGCAATGCGCGAAGTATTGGCTGACTTTCCCTTCATGTCTCCTGTTATTAGGTCTGCTTCTCGATCGCTAGTTGATGGTCTCGTACCTTGCGAATTCAATGTTGACCGTGAATCGGCTTTCCGATGTTGCAATCTCTGCTGTTGCATAGACGTGCGTGGAATGCTTCTTTGATCAATCGAAGCATTCCGTAAACCTGACCCGCTTGCTTTGAGATGAAGTGATCCCTCACGCAAGCTTGTCAAACTGGTCGAGGCACTATTTTGTGTCTTCACAGGTCCAGCATACGTCGTACCAAAGGATCCGGCATGACCCTCAGAAGAAGAGCCTGCTGAACTATCCTGACGATGCATAGTCGCAAAAACAGTCTTTGGACTGCTGGAATTACTATTTGCACCAATTCCTGCCCGTCTAGTGCTGTTCAAGGTATTGTTTGAGAGTCTCAATCTTACCTCCTTCAGTTGTCCAGAAGATGGTGGGAATGCAGACGCTCTCGCTTGTGTACTGGGCCCCGCTTGAGATTGTCCAGCATAAAATGGATCTCTGCGGAATGCCCAAGATGACGAAGAAGGAGAAGTGATTCCAGATGTTCCTTGCTCTCTGTCAAATCGCATAGAAGACGGTAAAGAATCTTTTAATGCTCCCGAACGGGGTGAATAGACATCCGAGGGAGCATTTCCACCATGCGTATACGAAGTAGGTAGTCCTATTCCCATAGTTGCCCCACCTTTTCTTCCAACGCTTCCTCCTCCATGCATTGTTGTCGGAGATGTTTTCTGGTTAGGCTGAAGTGATTCTTGGGCGGATGATTGTGACCGCTGGGGCATTGTCAGATAGGATGGAGTGTACCGCGACATTTTTCGATCTGTATCACTCAATCCCAAACCAATCAAAGAAGAAGGTGTACCTTCAGCTTCACCGCCACCATCACCGGATGAAACCAAAGTTGTTTGCGTTTGCGGATAACCAACAAGACCACTCGGCGTGATGATCGACTGGTCGTCTATTTTTGGCGATATAGGACCGTGATATGGAATGTAATTTTGATCGGATGATCGCTGTTGGACGTTTTCATTATCTTCCGATCGACTTCTTCTTCGAGGGATGGAAGATGACTCGAAAATCTTGCCCACAGAATGATCTTTTGAACGCCTCGTTCCAGATTGCATGGTCGCATATTGTTGGTATGCTATCAGTGGATTTTGTCCGCTCGTTCCTGAAATTGAATGAGGCAAAAAATATGAACTTTTTCCGATTCCGCTTCCACCGCTTTGATGTTGAAATGGGGGGTGGCGAATATGATAAAAGTGGACTCCTTGGTGAGCCAGATAGTTCTAGTTGTGGAGGACCAGGCGAAGCGATCCGATCAGAGATGACATATTGTCCCTGCGAAAGATGACTTAAATCTTTCGCTTGGTTGGATTTTCGTAATGGGTTCAAGATGTTAGTAAACTTTTTTGTTGAGCCGCTCTGACTGCCGCTCGGTTGAGCAGGTTGAGCGCCCACAGATTCCATGTTAATCTTTGCGTCAATATTTGAAATGAGGCGGAAAGAACAATTCTTGCGCTTTTGAAATTCAATTTACCTTGATCGTGCTTAAGATAGAAATTTTTAATCTTTTGCGTTGATTGGTTCTTCCGATCACCAATCAATTTGATCAATCGATGATGGCAAGAGGAAGAAGAAAAAAAAAAAGTATTCGAATTGAAAGGCTTGTTTGAAAAACACTCAATCTTTGCGATCACCAAAAAGCTAACGTATTTTGCCTAGAAAGATCAAACCCAGCTACGAAGGATGTGGCGCAAGCTTGTTCAGAATGCCGTTTCGTTCTATTTTCATATCAAAATTTGTCGGAACTTTCTTTGTGGGCGTTCAATTACTGAAAGTGGCAAATTGTTTCTCCAACGAAAGAAGAATAGTCTTTGTACAGGCTCGATTGTAGATCGCCTTTCGAGTTGAAGGCTCAAGCGTGAAACTGAAAATTAAACTTTCAGGGAAATGATTTGTGAAGAAAATAAGATTGATGTTGACGAAAGGTCCGTGTGTTCCAATTACGTGGGAGAATTTGGAGTTCTTTTTAAACGCCTGATGATGAAAAGCTATTTGATAGCATGACCAGAAACGGAACAGGATCTGAACGAAATGAATGTTGTGCGTTCCTTTGAATGATCTTGACCGAAATACACTGAATGAAGGTGGTCTATCTGACTGGGCAGAAGTGGAACGATGAGCGATGTTCTGAAGTTTTGCTCAATTGAATAATTTGTAAAAGGCGACCATTGAAATTGATATGAGGTGAATTCGATGGTTGTGGATCGAATTGAATTTGTTTGCTAAGGTAGGACACCGGACAAAGAAAAGAAAGCGAATCGAACGAACTTTCGATTATGATGTTGTTGTTGCGTTGATTGAATTGATTCCTTCAGAAAGCGACGGTGATCATCATCAGTGGAGAGAAATGTCAGCTTTTGGGTTGTGAGAAATGGATGAATGCAGATCTTTACTTGATCAATTTAATGAACATATGCGTCAACAAGAAATGAGTGAGTGTTTTCTTTTTTAGAAGATGCATGTTTTCCATCTATCGGTCTTTTAGCCTCTCTCTCTCTCTCTCTCTCTCTCTCTCTCTCTCTCTCTCCTATCATACACACTACAATTCTAGACCTTCTTCATAGGAAAAAAAGAAAGCGACAAAATGAACGGGCATACTCCTAATCTGAACAAATACTGTTATCATGCGTGTAACACACAATAGAGTACTATGCACATCAGTGCAAAAGGAGCAGGTAGGAAGAAATATCTGTTTAGAAAAAGGTATACTTGTCTTTCACTTTAAGTTCATTGATAGTGTCTGTGCCTTGACTTGCCCTTGCTTAACAAACATGAAAAAAGTCCCCACTCATTCACATTTTATTTTCAAAGCACAGCGCAGTGCGTCGATGTGATTGATGGAACGTTACTTACTCTCTACGCATAGCCCCAATGCCGCCTTCTTCTTTTTCTTCCAAATGAAAGGAAATGTACGCTAAAGTGCGTCATTGAGATTTTTTTTTTTTTTTTTAGTGTGTTAGTTTGTTTGTTAAACAAGCAAATCATTTATGCGTACATTATGTATTCTACAATAACACTTTATTTGTTATTCCAAAAAAGAACTTCTATGTAATGTATGTAAAGCGCTATAAGGTAGTGTATGATGATTGTATGGATAATTATTGCATTCAATACAAAGTGCTCTGGTACGCGTCTTTTCCCTCACTTGTGCTGAATGACCTTTCTTTCTTTTCCGAACATAAAACATAAACATTCACCGTTAAATTCCATCTCAGCTCACTGTCAACAAATCCAACAAAGGAGAACAGTTGTGTTGGTTTGTTTTATACGTCAGATTTGCTTCAGAGGCAAAATTATGTGTACATATATACATATACATGTGTGCGTGTGTGTGTGTGTGTGTGTGTGCATGGTAGATCTCCCATGATTGACTGTTTTAGTTAGGAGCTAATTCGATAAAGTCACGCAATTGGCTTCCTTTGTCTCATTTTTAATTCTATTTAATTGCGTCGTTGTGTCAAGTGTCATGTCTACGTGAGTGTGATAGATTAGCATTCAAACGAGTAGAATTATTTCTTCAATGCAATCCTTATTGCGAAGGATCCGTTGGAATACCAATCTTACAAGGCAAGCTTGATCAAACGAAAGAGAAAATTGGATCAAATGAATCCACTCTTGCTTTCGATTTCTTGCAAAAGCGATTGATTCGTGCTTCATTAAATATAGCAGAGATAGTTTTGATTGTTTGTAACAATTTTTGAATCTCCATCACTTTGAGTGAACCTGCTGCCGAAGAAGTGATAAGATTGCCGAATGCCATTATTGATCGATAAAACTGTTTCGGAATCACGATCGCTACTTTGTAATTCCATCTCAACAACATTGGTAATCAATGGCAAAAGTTGAATTGCCAATGCTTGTTTTGCCTTTTCCTCCCCTTTGACCAGTCCAATCGATGCATTCAATAGAACAGTGGCATAAGCTGTCCTGCCGGGCTTGGAAAGCTTGTTTACATGATTTGCTTGATCCAATGGAATAAGTGCTTTCGCAGAAAGATCACAATCATTCGTTACCGATAATGCATTGGCAATCGCTCGTAGAGTAAGTAGGGATAAAGTCTGCCTGCCTTTTGCCTCTTGCGACGTCTGAGGCCACGAATCCGTCCATTGTGCTGTTTTAAGGGAAAATATAGCAGTATTGGTGGCATTGGTGCTGGCTTGAACACTGATCAGTCGATAAATATCCAACAAAGGGAATCGGTGTGTAGCTGGCCAGCGCTCAATGATGCTCTGCAAAGATTTCACTTGATCTTCACCGATAACGAAAGCCGACTGCGAAGCTTTGAAAGAATACCCTCTACTAATACAGAGTCTTCTGCCGAAAAGGATACGTTTGTCGGCAATTGAGCATTTAATTCTGCAATCTTTGACCGTGCTCCTTGCTCGTTAAATTGTTTGAATGTTAGCGTGCTTGTGTGGGGTAGAATCGATTTGGTATCTGATGATGCTGAACTAGATTAGCTGTTATGCTCTGCTTTGCTGCAGAGGGAGCAGCTGCACCTGGCCTATAGCTTGTACCGCCCGTATACGGATCACGAAATTGATCTTCTCCTCCTAGCTGAACACCGGCAGTATTTTTCTCAATAAAGCTGACCACTTGATCCAGATAACCTAGTGGGAGTTCATTCTTCTCCAGAAAGCGCTGAGCAGCAACGTAAGGATTTTCGGAGGCATTATATGGAAGCTTCAGCGGTGGCGCCCCATCTTCAATATCCACGTCGAACACGTAATCATACTCTTTACCATCATGAAGCTTTTTCTGTGAAGAGCCAACTCCACCAACCACTTCTCCAATCTTTTCCCATTGACCCGAAGAAGTACTGTACTGATGTGCTTCTACCATATCTCCATTTCGTACCATTTTTACTTGGCCTTCTTTGCCTGGTTCAGAGAGGACTTCGGCCCCTGGCAAGCTGTCTTTCTGCACATCACAACTTGGGCCTTGTTCAGTGACTGCGATGAAACTGCGGCATCATAAGCTTGCAAGATATCGGAATCGGCATACTTTTGTTCATTAGATGTAAAGATACGAACAAAACCGTCGCTGCTTCCACATGCAAGATCACCATTTGGCATACCAGCAACGGACCAAACCGATATAGCTGGAATAGTGATTGTCTGATGCAAAGACCCATTGCGCCATATTCGAACACTTCGATCTTCACCTGAACTTAACAGATCCCCAGAACTTAAAATAGAAAGAGAATAGACAAAACTTGTGTGACCCGATAACGTCTGAATTGGCTGGACAGGAGCTTGAGTGTTTGCTGAAGCGGAATTGATGATCGGATATATATTGATATTTCCATCATTGCCACAGCTGGCAAAAGTGCTCTCATTGAGACGAACCAGTCCCCTTACTGCATCTGTATTTCCAATGAATGTAGCAATCGGTTTGCTATTTCGCCTTCTTTTGCTGCTTTTGATATACTATAAAGTCTAACAATCTTGTCTGCAGCGGCGGTGAGTACAAGGTCTTCATTTAAAGCGAGTACTGCCCAAACCGCTTGTGTATGACCGGCCAGGACGGCAGTACATTCCCAATTCTTCCAAATCCTAGCTGTCCTATCCCAACTTCCACTTACAATATATCCCTTTGTACCTTGAAAGACGTCTAAAGCACATACATTATCGGTATGACCTAATAATGTAAAATCTGGCGATAGAGAAGAAGAAGAGGACGAGATAGGATCCGATGGAGGAATAATGTATGCATTCACTAAATGATCCTGTCCTCCAGAGAGAGCAATCGAGCTACCATCTTTTCTGTTATCCATGCACAGCTGTTCACAAAGCCTGCTTGACCGTCAAGAACGAATTTACAGTGAAAATCTCTTTTGCTAACTTGATTGACTGCTTTTCCCCAAACCCGTGCTGTGCCATCTCTCGATCCAGATAAGATCAACACTTCGGACGAAGACGAACTTCGAATTGCTGCAACACTACGAACGTCTGCAGTATGACCTTCCAATTGAGCCGAAAGTTTGAAATGGGACGAACTTGTCATGATGCCAATGTTAAAGTAGGATGACAAACAGGATCGACAGAGCAGGAGACGCGCGGCATTGATTCAATTGAGAAGTTTCGTTCTTCCCTTCGTCATTATTTATGGTCCGTGCCTTTTGGTCGCATTTGTACCCCTACGTATGCACATAGGGTGGAGATAATTCCTAAGAACTGACGCGCTTGCAATGAAGGGACACAAACAGAAAGACAATCAAACTCCTTCCTGTCAATCACAATTGCGGAATGTCCTCCAATCACAAGCCCTACTGAGAGGTATTACTGGTATCTGAGAAGGTCAACAGATGCTCCATAGATAGCATTGAAGATCATTCACTCCACCGATCCTTGTCAAAGTGGCGGACTCTGATGAGTATTTCGCGCAGTTGGCGCTTGCCTCGCGCGGTCCGGTAAGCCTATCGATCCACAAAGGACAAAGAAGAAATAATGGAGAGAATGCCAACGAAGATGATCATGAGGATGCAATACAAGGGAAAGTTCCCACTTGGTATTTCCCAAAAACATTAAGACAGGCCGAAAGTCATTATCGTACGCTGACACCTCCAAAGGTGATTAATGATCAACTCGTAGTTGAAAGGAAAATATCACATCAAGCAACTCCAAGAAGGAATTTATCCAAGCCTAACTCAGTCGACGTACAGAGACATCTAGGCATCTCCGATGAATCTTTTCACAACCTCATTTCTTCCGAGCTTATATACCGATGATCTCTTTGACCAAACAGGAACCCACCTAGTTGCGCTTCATCTAAATTGAAAAGCAAAGCAAACAAGGCACGAGGATCGATTCACTCGATCATTTGTTGCGAGCCGGTGGAGAGCATGGCAATAGTCTCTTTGTGGGATATATGCAGACACATAAAGATCGGAAAAAAAAAGAGAAGCATTCTTCCTTACCGACGTTACGTGAGAGTGTATTGCACACCTTTCCTACACGCATCTGCTCTATCTATTCAGCCAAAAAGAGAAGAACATCGAAACTTGACGAAAAAGCTGAAGAATTTGTATTCGAACAATCTCATCAACCTTGTTCGCAGATATCAAAATTAACGAAAATTCCAACGACAGCAGGCTGCATTTCGATTTTGTGGGCCTTTTGGAGATTATGCACGGAAGATCGACGATACCTTCCGGCGTACATGGAGCAAGAGCAAATCTGGCTTGGATAAGATGAGAATGGAACGATCCCCTTCATCAATAAACGACGTTGTCTTTCGGTCTGGTCAAAGCCATGAGGCCCTAGCCATAGATGCACAAGGTACCCTGAGTCAATTTCAAGCCGAGAACAAGCTCAACAATTCAGAGGTACTAACCAATGGAACGCGATGGAATAAAGTCTTCAAGGCTAATTCAATGGAAGTTTTACCAGAAACTAAACAGTATTTTCCACAATGGTCACTTAATTGGCTTTCAGATGCAAATATCGCACTGTCAGCGTGTCCGAAAGGCCTTTTTGCTGTGGATGTGCAAGTCGAAAGAACGTGTTTGCATCTTCATCGCTCCTTTGGGAGATCGGATATGGTCCTGTAGGTTAGTGGAAGAGCCGCGGCCATTAATATGGATAGTAACCACGACAGATATATGCATACTCGAAGCAGACCCAGCGCTCGAATACCGACAATTGTTGTCCTTTGCGCACGAGAGAAGCACAGAAGGTGGATTATACCTCACCCTGGTAGATTTTCAATTGACCAGTCAAACTATTGCTTTATGGGATCGTAGCAGTCAGCTCTTGTTCTTGCAGACGGTGTCGTTCGAAGGGATAAATGGCTCAGTACACGTACAAAGCAAACAAGACCATATTCGCGCCATGGACCTTTGCGAAAATCATGGACGGGTATGTCAGACCCTCATACTTGATACGAGAGAGTATGAGGGACTGTTGCAATTTCAGAGCCAAGAAGAAATTTCTTTGCTCGAGACGCTTACTCAAGTCGAATCGTGCTTGAGCTATCTACCTGCGGCCGAATATTTATGAGCACAATAATTCGAGATGAGGGCGATTAAACCACGAACGGCCAAGCAGTGACAGGACTTCCCATTGTGTCGCATCCACGAACTGATGACGAGGGTCATTCTGCCGCCTATTTCTTACTTTCATTTGGCGAAATGTACAAATCTCTCATGGAATCATTTGATCGCGCAGGAACGCAGCAGGCTACTGAGTCTCTGCACGAGGAGATTGAAGAAGCTTTTCTGGGCTCGCTC
>JAGFBR010000409.1:0-12562 GCA_019925795.1 Dendrobium chrysotoxum | reverse complement strand
GAGACTCTTGTCAGCAGTTTAGTTGGGGTGGCCTTTGCCTGGTACGCGACCTCACCCAACGATTCAGTACGAAGTACCTTTTGCAAGCTGGAGCATTGGTTTGGTTCAGAGTTTTGTCAGTGCAGAGCACCGAGTTACAGTTGGAGAGCTAGTTGTGACTAGACAGCGCCCCGAGAGCCTCTCCCAGATTAACATAGTCAGATGGAGGAACCTCAGCCTACAGTGAGAGCCACAGTTACAGGAGCAGCATGTAGTAGAAATTTTATTGAAGAACATAGATGGTCCGATAGCACCTTATCTGAAGGGTTCAGCATCAGAACCTTTCAGAAGTTGTTGACAAAGGTGATCAGTTTGCAGGACAGCATACCCGATGCAGTCCCTCCTAAGGTTGAGAGTCAACCTTCACGTAGACCTCAGCGGCAGGAGTCATCAGGAGCACCCTCCACCTAGGAGAGGGGAGGTACACAGTACTTATGGACCATCAGATAAGGGCAAGAAGCCCTTAGATCAGTTCAGCACCACCTCAGCAGTCTCACACACCTGGCCAGTCAGCAGTGCAGTCTAGACCCTCCCCGTATGGAACCCAGAGAGTCAGCAAACCTCGGGAGAAGCTTAGTAAGGAATATCCCTTTAAAAGGGAAAGTGTGATGAAGATCTTCAAGTTCCATACTAAGAGAAACATCTTAACATTCCCGAACAACAATAGGAGTGGAAGAGGAGGGGCAGACAAACACGACCACTCATATTGTCCATTTCACAGACATATCGGGCATGCCATAGAAGACTGCTATGTGTTCAAAGACAGAGTTGAGAGCTCATGCCTAGTGGGCAGATCCACCTACAGGACAGCGACCTGGTTAAGACCCAGGGTCAAGACACCTCAGACAGTTCAGATGATCTCGGGCTCCATTAGTTGTAGTGACAGCCAGAGTGGCAGACAAAGCAGTCGTAGCAGATCACCCAGAGTTTCTGAGGGGGAGTGGCAGTTAGCACTCTCTCGGAAGACGAGGCAGATGATCCGGCAGACAGTTCAGAGTTCAGAGGCAGTTGAGAGGATGCCTACCCAGTCCAAATCGACAGTTGCCAGCCCAGTTTCTTCGCCAGCACCTTTTTTCTTCTCCTGTTGTAGTGCCTACAGAGCACATTTCTTTTCCTATTTTTATGTAATAAAAAGATGTATGAAAAGGAAAAGTTTGTTGTAACTTCTGAGGGGAAGACGGGATACGCCTTCCAGCACTTAACGCGAAGGATTTCGTTCTCCCTTCAACTGATGATGAAATAATAGAAGAAGGTGTATTCTGGCTACTTCTGGTGTTCAGCTCCTACTTTTTATTTCTTCTAGCACTCGCTCTTTCAATATTTTACATGTTTCTTATGATGATTCTGTATGATGAAGAGTCTGAGTGTGATGAGGAACCAGTCTTTGATGATTCCGGAGGGTGGTTGTTTACATGGATTCAGAAGGTGAATCCGAGAACCCACTCCAGTTACTCTTCTTGGAGCCAACCATGCCATCACCGCTGATACCAAGTGAATCTCCTGTCAAAGATGACACGATACAGGAAGTTCACTTGCGTTCAGTGAAGGTTCTTCCACCTAGGATTGGCTAAGAATACAAAAGAGAAAGATAAGAACATTGTTCCCCCAGCAGACGATCCTATCCCGCTTCCTCCCAAGAGCAGTCTAAGGAGAAAGGGAAAGGCCCTCAGCTGGAGGTCGATTACAATGTGTTGTGCCCCTTAAGGAAAATTCCTGCCCTTCTCAGTGTCTATGATGCGTTTGATGATGTCTTCTGACTTGAGAGAGACCCTGGTAAAAGCACTACTCGAGCCACAGAGTCCTATCAAGCCTTTCTTTTGCTTCCGAATCTGTTGGAGATGCATGCCTTTTGAGAGAGATTGCCGTGCATTACCTTTTCAGATCGTGATCTCTCCTCTTGGGTACCTCTGATCACAATCGTCCTTTTGTATGTCACCGCTGAAGTCAATGGTTATGAGTTGAACAGGGTCCTCATTGACCAAGGAGCTTCAGTAAACATTCTGAGTTATGAAACTTTGAAGAGCCTCTCCCTGGGTCATTTGAAGTTAACCTCCGATAAGATTATGTGAAAGGCTTCAATGACCAAGGACAGCGTGCCCTAGGTCTATCACCCTACCCCTGAAGTTTGGAAATTTCCTTACTGAGGCGAAGTTTCATGTGATCGAGGCAGATACTTCATACAGGGCTCTCTTAGGAAGGCCCTGGATTCATGAGTATGGAATGGTGCCCTCCACCCTGCACCAATGTATGAAGTATATTAGGAATGAAGTCGAGTACTCCATTCCCGGGGATACCCAACCCTTTTCCGTGCAAGAGGTCTCTATTTACGATGATGCTGAGCATTACATACCTCGTAAGAAGAGTAAACCTCCTTCTGCCCAGTCACCAGTGACACCTGCCAGTACGTACAGGGTCCTGTACAGCTACCTGTGGGCAAGGTCCGTCAGGTTAGTATTGAGGCAGATACCTCCACTGCAGATCCTGTTAGATCTCCTTTCCAATTTGCAGTTGGGCACGATGTTCCCCCTAGTAGAGGTAGGGGAGAGCGAGGTAGAGGTAGAGGTAGAGGATCGACTCGCCCGCCGCGAAACTACGATACTCAAATCCCTCCTCCCTCATATCTTTATGCTTTCTCCTTTGACTGTCGAGTCCGACTCTCTGACGATGAGATGATCACTACCCCTCATCGCTCAGCTTCACCCCCTCACCAGCCCCGACTTCACTGATTATAGTTCACTGCCTACCTTTTGTAGGTACCTGATACCCGAGGGTGGTTTTAGTTATTGAAGTGGTTCAGACGAGGAAGTAGACCCCCGACGTCAGACCACTAGTCAACAGTCCCTTTCCCGTCAGTACGTGGAATAAGAGTTGAGGAGTCTCACCAAAGATCTTTGGTTACCCCCCCTCCACCAGTGATGGTGGCGCACTACAAGTTAGAGGTCGCCCTCCTGCCTCCTCTGTATACGAAACCTTTGTGCCACCACGAGAGCTAGTGAGTGTGCCTCGTTATCCCCATATGTAGGGCCCCCACTGGTCCTGGGAGTCAGGGTTCAGCGGAGACCGCTATAGAAACAGGGTCACAACTGCCCCGCTTCGTTATTTTTTCCCTTTCGTGGAAGACTGTGTAGAGCGGGGTGCAGTCATCTCGACTTGGTCAGATGAACAAGCTCTACGACAGGCTCGTGTTTGGCGGACTGATATGCCTCAAACTAAGCAAGGTTTAGGTTATGTCGAGCAGAGCTCACCTAACCATGCTAACATCCCGAACGTTTCCCACTCATACCCGGTGTTTCTCTTACCGATAAGAAGACCCGGGTGATGATGAGGATAGAGTACTCGATGCTCCTCAAGAGTTTGAAGATGGCATCACTTCTGCCATGGACGAATTGTGTGAGGTAAACTTAGGACTGAATCAGATCCTAGACCTATTTTTCATATTGTCATGTTATCTGACACAGAGGCTCAAGAATACATCGAGCTACTCTCAGAGTTTAAAGATTGCTTTGCCTGGAACTACACCGAGATGCCTGGTCTAAATCCAGATGTAGCAGTCCCAAAACTAGCCATTAAGTCTGATGCAGTCCCTGTTAAACAAGCACCTCGTAGGATGAGGTTAGAAATAGAACAACAGGTGATCGCTGAGACTAAGAAGCTTATAGAGGCCGATTTCATTCGTGAAGAGAAGTACCCCCTACTTGGCTTGCCAACATTGTTCCAGTCCGGAAAAAAGAACGGGCAGATTCGTGTCTGTATCGATTCGTGATTTAAACAAGGCATGTCCTAAGGATGATTTTCCTCTTCCTATCCCCGAGCTTATGGTGGATATAGCGTCGTCCCATAGCATTTTTCTCTTCATGGATGGTTCATCTGGTTACAATCAGATAAAGATGGACCCCCGAAGAGGAAAAGTTTACTGCGTTTCGCACACCTATAGGTGTGTTCTGCTACAAGGTGATGCCCCTTGGTCTCAAGAATGCCGGGCCACTTATCAACGTGCTATGACTGTTATCTTCGACGAGATGATACACGAGCAAGTTGAATGCTATGTGGATGATCTGTAGTCAAAAGCAAGGTCCGTGGAGATCACCTTCGAGATCTACGAATCGTTTTTGAACGCCTACGCAAATAGATTTGAAAATGAACCCTCTAATAATGCGCATTTGGAGTTAGTGCAGGAAAGTTCCTGGGGTTAATAGTTCGCTACCGTGGCATTGAGATTGACCCTTCCATGATCAAAGCCATAGTAGAGTCTAAAACCCCTAAAAGCCTTACCAGCTAAGGTCTTTTCAAGGAAAGTCTAGCCTTCCTGCGGAGATTTATCTCCAATTTGTCCGGTAGGTGTCACCCCTTTTGCTGCCCTAGCAAAGAAAGACGCCCGCTTTCACTGGATGAGCGTTGTCAGGAGGCCTTTGAGAGTATAAAGCGCTACCTGATAAACCCCCCTGTTTTAGCTGCACCCATCCCGGGAGGCCGTTAATTCTCTACACTACGGCCCAGGATGAGTCCTTGGGTGCATTAATTGGCTCAAGAGAATGAGGAAGGCAAAGAGAATGCCTTGTACTACCTCAGTAGACGGTTGATACCCGCAGAGCTGAAGTAACCCCCCGATGGGAAAAGCAGTGTTTAGCTTTGATCTTTCCGCGGTACAGAAGCTTAGGCATTATATGCTTTCACACAAGGTCAACCTAAATCTCTCGAGTCAACCCCTTGCAGTATCTGATGACCCGTCCGACCCTCTCAGGTCGTCTGGCACGATGGTCTATGATCTTGCTGCAGTTTGACATCACTTTTGTCCCTCAGCGGGCCGTAAAGGACAGGCTCTAGCTGATTTTCTTGCTGCTCACCCGATTCCTGCAGACTCCCCACTCAATGACGAGCTACCTGACGAGCTAATCATGAGTGCGGAGAGCAGGAGTCCCCCCTACTTGGGAGTTTTACTTCGACGGGTGACGTCATCCGTTAGAGCCTTGAGCCCGAACGAAACTCCTATAGTTAGGGTAGGTATGGGCCTCATTTTCGTATCCCCTGAAGGTCACACTCTGAGATATTCCTACAGTCTTTCAGAACCTCGTACCAATAATGAAGCTGAGTACGAAGCTCTGATTTTAGGACTAGAGTTGGCCATTCAGATGAATGTCATGCGGGTGAAAATCTTTGGAGACTCACAACTGATATAAATCAAGTAGCGGGAGTCTACAAAGTGCTTAAACCCTGAGCTCTTGCCTTATCACAGCAAGGCAATGGAGCTCTTGTGTTTGATTCCTGAAGTGACCTTAGCTAAATCCCTAGATCTGCCAATGGCAAGGCAGATGCATTAGCTAAGTTAGCAAAGGAACTGGCTGACCCAACTGGCAACCCACTGTCTATCGTTGTCCAGTGTCGTCAAGCCTATGCCCCCCGCAGACCTGACCTGTCTTCTCCCGATCAGACCCTCACAGTGTTCTCAGTTGAGGAAGAATCAGACTGGAGAGTACCCTTTATAGAGTATTTGAAGCATGGCAGGCTTCCAGATGATAGATCTCTTGCTGCCAGCCAGGTCAGAAAGAGAGCCCTATCATTCACTTATGTGAACGACACCTTGTATCGACGCTCTTTTCGACCAATGTGGTTGCGTTGCCTCAACGACGAAGAGGCTCGCAAGGTCATGGCGAGATACATGAAGGTCTTTGCGGTGCTCATCAGTCCGGACCAAAAATGAAAGGCAGAATTAAACGCCTCGGTTACTATTGGCCGACTATGATCCGTGATTGTATGGAGCACGCTAGAAAGTGCCACCAGTGCCAAATTCATGGCACGGTGATTCACCAACCCCCTAATCCTGCATCCCCTACTGTATCATCTTGGCCATTCGAGGGCTGGGGCACGGATGTAGTGGGTCCTATTGACCCTCCTTCCTCTAAGGGCCATAGGTTCATTTTAGCTGCCACTGATTACTTCTCTAAGTGGGCAGAAGCTGTGCCACTTAAGGAAGTCAAATCAGAAGATGTGATGCGTTTCCTTCGTGATCATTTCGTCTATCGTTTTGGTGTCCCGCGCCGTATCATCTCAGATAACGGCCCGTCATTTAGAAGCACCAAAATTGCCAGATTTGCCCGCCGCCATAACATCAATTGGCGATACTCTTCAATTTACTATCCCAAGGCTAATGGCTTGGCGGAAGCATTCAATAAAACTCTCGTGCAATTAATAAGGAAAATCCTGGTCGCAAACAAACGAGAGTGGCACGATAGACTTCCTGAAGCACTATGGGCCTATAGGACTACATACCGTACTCCTACTCAGTCTACCCCATATGCTTTGGCTTTCGGGTCGAGGCCGTCCTCCCACTTGAGGTCGAGCTCCCCTCGCTACGTGTGGCAGTCAGCCACAATCTTTCCCACGAAGATAACGCCCGATTACGGACGGAAGAGCTTGATGGTTTAGAAGAGCTTCGCCTACAAGCTTATCAGAACCTCAAACTATACCAGGCACGTATGGCTCGATCACATGATCGCCTTGTTCGACCCCGTGCTTGCTTTCCGGGTGGCGAGTTGGTCCTTGTTTAACTTAGACCTATCGTTTCGCGTCGTCGCCGAAGTGGTAAGTTCGAGCCTGTCTTGGAAGGCCCCTTTGCTGTGGAGCAAGTCTAACGAAGGTGGTGCCTACCTACTCGTTGATGCCAATGGTGTTCACCCTATGCCTGTCATCAACGGGCAGTACTTAAAAAAGTACTATGCCTGAGTTCGCTCTTCGAGAGGGAGGGGGTCTCCTACCGCCTGCAAATACTCCCCTGTATATGTACCCCCCTTTGGAGGGGCTTCTTCACTTTTCGACAGTCTGTGTGGCCACGACGATTTGTCCTCTACCACACGATGTTTTGTTGCGAGAAGTATGAGGCTATCCTTAGGGGTGATGAGGTGAGATGATATGATCCGTACACTGACATAAACTCTAGTCTCTATCATCTCCCTTGTCTGAACTCTTCTAGGCCAGATCTTGACCCCTATCAGTCCAAAACAGATTCAAGTTCTATTTTCAATGGTGGGATCTTTAAATTTATGTGCAAAGTTTTTTAAAAGAAAGATTAATCATGAGAAAAGTCTGAGAGCTTAAAACACGAAGTAAACCTTTAAGAGAATTTTTCCTTGGAAAGTATAGAATTTATTTTTCCTAATGAAAGACTTATCCCTGTCTTCTTTAGAAAAATAAGTAATTGGTGGTTGACTCCTCTAAAACGCTTGAAGGACAATTATAATGATTCAAAAGAAAAAATGTATGCCTTCTCTCTCATCCCTTTCTTGGGGATGATTTCCTATTTTGAACTAAAATCTATATCAAATTGAAATTAGATTTAGAGACGCATATTTTCCAATCGTCTTGCAGTTTTCATATCTCATAGGCATCTCCGCAGGCTGATGAATCCATCTCATAATTTTCTTATTCAAGTCGTTCATTCTTATCATAGGATTGGATTTGCTTTGTGGATTCTTCTTCCTCGCACGAGAGAGTGAGTTTTCTTCTCTTATGTTTGGAAGATAATCTTACAACTGAGAAAGTTTTCCTTTTAGTTTGGAAAGGGAGCCAATTACAAAATGAAAGATACACAAGTGTATCAAAAGTGAAAAGATGCGCAGTGCGCCAAAAATCAAAGATACACAAAGTGTATCAAAGTGGAAAGTTGCGCAAAATGCGCCATAAAGTCAAGGATACACAAAGTGTATCAAAATTAAAAGATGCGCAGTGCGCCAAATCAAGTTGAGGGCTCAAAATGAGCCCAAAGTGGATAAGTAAATGGCTTCCTTTCTTGTAAATCTCTAAGTCTCAGAAAATTCCATACCTCGGATATTTGTGATACTTGAGTTTGAAAATCATGATTTTGGATTCATCATCGTGCAAGGATGTTCTATTAGATATAAAAATATTTTCATGCAAGAAGATTGAGAAGATTCAGTTTCTCTCTCTAATTTACACCTTTTTGAATTAGATATTTATTCAAAATATATAAGGGAGAAAGCCCAGCTTAGCTTGTAGGGAGCTTAAGCTGGGTTAGCAAAATTTAAATCCCTAACCTTCTCGGGTTTAGATGGAGTCAACCTATATTGCTGAACTTTCGGAACCTTTTTTTAAAGGTTCAAGATGATTCAGAGGTTAATTTTTCATTTCTAAAAATAGTCTTTTCACTCTCTGATGAAATTTTCACTCTTTAGGAAATGTGTGAATCAGACTTCTCTCAGATTGATTGGTAAGGCTTAAACATCTCTTAGTGGTCCACTATTGAGTTTTCTAAAAATGCTTGCCGTATTCTTTTAAAAATTCGTGCACAAAAATATTTTGACCCCACCATCTGGTTATAGACCATTCTAAGGACTGGTAAAGAGTCTCGCATTTGTTTATCTTCCTCTTCTGAGTTCTGCTAATTTGGGAGTTTCCCCTCCCCTCTCTGTCCCCCAGTTTCACTTGGTGCCCCCAAGTGTGGTCTGGGATATCAAAACCAATTCAGACTTCTTTTGTACTGGGTCCATACCAACCTATACGCTAGCTAGGGAGGGTAATGTTGATCCACTATCATAACCTAAATTTCATTCACATACCAATCGTGGTATGATTGTGCCCCCAGTTTTATTCATGTGACGAATGTGGCCTGGGTTATCAAAGCCAATCCTATATCCCTCTTTGAGTTCCAATCATTAGAGGATGTCCCATACTAGGAGTAACACACGGATTATGGTAAACGTTCCCTCTACTACGGGTGTTATCTTCGACAGTACGAGACATATTAGTCTATGATTGTGACATACAAAAAAGTGCATCTATACAATAAAAGAGGGAAGCTCTCAGTAGAGCAAAAACCGGTTGCCCTTGTCACAGGTGGAACCCGGTAATACTCCTCTAAGAGCTCAAATTCCCCAAAGTCTTTCTTTCTCATCTCCTACGAAGCGTCTGAGTGTGATTGCTTCAAGGATGAGTTTACACTTGTGATTATTATGGTCTTTCACAATCATGATAGTCCTCATTAGTGGTGTGATACATCTTGCTCAAGATGTTAACATCCCACCTTCGCGAGCTCTGATTCCCTAGTAGGGAATCAGCTCTCTCAGTTTCTTTTAGTGACCTACTTTTTCACCCTTGCCTTGCTCTCAGCTACTAGAGCAGTCCTATGGGTTTGGTAGTGTCGCTCCTGCCTCTCACAGGGTCCCCCCCGGTCAGGGTGAGTGTTACCGCTGTGATGTTTGATGTTTATTGATTTTACTCATAAATCATCTCCCCTCAATGGCGAGTGTGTCTCCTCGCCATCTTGAGCTGTTTCCCCAGTAGTGTTGCAGTACGCCTGGTTACCGGCGTTAGCATCACTGACTTGAGAGCTCTGATTTTCTAGCAGAAAATCAACATCAGTTTCTACTTTACTCTCTCTCTCATTCGTACTCTACTCTCAGCTGCTAGGGGTAGCTCTACGGATGTACTGATAATATTCCACTTCCCACAGGGTCCCACCAGTTTGTGTGGGTACCACTACTGTGAGCTTTTCATAAATATCATTCATATGCAACGTTACTTCCCTTAGTGGCGAGTGTGTCCCCTCGCTACTCTTGTGTGCTTTCCTAGTTGTGATGCAGTACATCGAGTCTCAGATGTTAGCGTCGCTTCTTAGTGAACTTTGATTTTCTAGCAGAAAATCACTTCACTTGTCTTAGAGTGACATACTTTCCCGCCGTGACCCGACTCCTGGTTGTGGAGCGGTCCCTTGGATGTGTTTATGTGGCTTTCTTTCACCTCTACAGGGTCCCACTAGCTTACGTGGGTGTACCACTGTAGTCTTCTATGATTATTTCTCATTATATAGTCCTTTTCTCTGTAGCAAGTGTGTCCTCCTTGCTACTTTAGCTACTCAATAGGAATGAGACTACCCCTCTCACACTTTGTTGAGGGCGTACCTTTTCCCTATGGTCTCTCGAGGCATCGTTCTGGTGCTTCCAGGTTTGTATGATTTTGGTTTCGCCTAGGCAGTTTCACTGGCATTTGGATACTCGTGGCCACGACGACTTGTCCTCTACCACGTGGTACCCAAAACACTAGTTTGAAAACTCCTTAGGCGACCCTTCTCTCTTTGAAATTTTCCATTTTCTACTCCTCTTCCCATCCCTACGCATATGCGTGTTAGGGTATGGTTGAGATGACTTTCCCCTGATTGCTCTACTGCAGGCATATGCGCCGGGTAGGCATCAGACTTTACTTGTTTGAGAGTGCCCCACAGAGCCCCTGGGAGGCAATATCTCACATCTCTTTTTCCTGATTGCTCTGCTGCAGGCATATGCGCCGAGTAGACATCAGCTTTACTTGGTTGGGAGCACCCCGCAGAGCCCCTGCGAGGCATAGCTCACCACACCTTTACCCTGACTGTCCTACCGCTCTGGTAGACATCAGACCCTCTTACCCTGGTCGTCTTTGCTCTGATCAAGCAGACATCAGACTTTACCCTGGTTGAGTGGGAGCCCGACAGAGTCCCTGGGAGGCATTCCCCACCACCACTTTTACTCTGGATGTTCTGTAAAAGACTACGCAGACTCCAATTTCGTGGCTTATTTACTTTTGCTGAGGTCAGGCGAAGTAATGAGTCACCCCTATCCGCTTTTCCGAAAGGAGCATGAGGAGACGGGATCCTTTCACCTTCTATTCTGCTGTTTGAAATGAACAGTCAGGTAGTTGGTTTTACTTACGTTGAGAGCGCCCGACAGAGTCCCTGGGAGGCATTCCTCACCACCCCTTTACTCTGGATGTTCTGAAAAGACTACGCAGACTCCAATTTCGTGGCTTATTTACTTTTGCTGAGGTCAGGCAGAAGTATTGAGTCACCCCTATCCGCTGTTCCGAAAGGAGCAGGAGGAGACGGGATCCTTTCACACTTCTATTCTGCTGTTTGAAATGAACAGTCAGGTAGTTGGTTTTACTTACCGGTTGAGAGAGCCCGACAGAGTCCCTGAGGCATTCCTCACCACCCCTTTACTCTGGATGTTCTGTAAAAGACTACGCAGACTCCAAATTCGTGGCTTATTTACTTTTGCTGAGGTCAGGCAGAAGTATTGAGTCACCCCTATCCGCTGTTCCGAAAGGAGCAGGAGAGACGGGATCCTTTCACCTTCTATTCTGCTGTTTGAAATGAACAGTCAGGTAGTTGGTTTTACTTACCGGTTGAGAGAGCCCGACAGAGTCCCTGGGAGGCATTCCTCACCACCCCTTTACTCTGGATGTTCTGTAAAAGACTACGCAGACTCCAATTTCGTGGCTTATTTACTTTTGTTGAGGTCAGACAGAAGTATTGAGTCACCCCTATCCGCTGTTCCGAAAGGAGCAGGAGGAGACGGGATCCTTTCACCTTCTATTCTGCTGTTTGAAATGAACAGTCAGGTAGTTGGTTTTACTTACCTGGTTGAGTGAGCCCGACAGTGTCCCTGGGAGGCATTCCTCACCACTACTTCTTCCCTGATTGTTTTGCTCTGATCAAGCAGACATCAGACTTTACTTGGTCGAGTGAGCCTGACAGTGTCCCTGGAAGGCATACCTCACCACCCTTTCACACCTTCATCTTGTTGTTTCGATGCGGTCAGATGGATAGTTGGTTTTCTTTACTACCTCACCTTTTTTTGGTCTCCCCCTCAGCTCTGCCCTTGCTACAGGGCAAGGTGAGGATGGGATTTCCTTTTACTCTGTCACCTTTTTGTGACCTGTTACTATTTTGCTTTCCACTTTCTCCTTGGCTCTGCCCTTGCTGTAAGGCAAGGCCAGGAGAAGATCCCCCCTTTGCTCTCTTTCACCTCTTTTGGTGCTCTTTCCTAGAACCTTTACTCTACTTCTTCTGTCACATTCGGTCAACGCCAACACGAGCGGTTCACTAGTTTGTTCGCCACTCCTCCTGTTGGGGGTCCGTTTGTTGACCCTGATTTTTCCTCCCAGGCTTGGTCAAGGGAGTTGACCTGGTCAAATTGACCAAGTCAGGGCCCAAGACCCTCTCCCTTGTGTTCAATGGGTCAACCTGAGTCTGTTGAGCCCAGACCCAGGCCCTGGGTCAACCTGGTTGACCAGGTCAACCCAGGTTGACCCATTAACCCATATGGGTCTAAATCAAGTCCAAATTAGATTCAAACCCAATCCAGGGCTCTCCAAGCCCTATTCTCTCCTCCACTGGACTCAGTGGGTCAGGCTTGACCCATTGGGCCCTAAGTCTTGGTCCTGGGTCAACCTGGTTGACCAGTCAACCCAGGTTGACCCAATAGGCCCTAATAGGCTTAAATCAAATCCTAATCAGATCAAGCCCAACCAAGGACTTCAAGGCTCATACCAATACCCTCCTCCTGGACCCACTTGACTAGGTTGACCAATTCAACCCTTGACTTGGTCAACCTAAGCCATTAATATGTCAAAATGACCCATTAAGACCCATTTAAGCATTAAACCCTTTCCTAATGACTCCCACTCAAACCACGGCATTAGAGACCCATAACCTCCTAATCAAGCCCAAGATAGAATCCTAGCCGTTGGTCTTGACCCT